>BSBK01003189.1:600000-767500 GCA_027943335.1 Chamaecyparis obtusa
AATCTCTAGATAAAATGGTGAGATAATAAATTTTTCAGAGACTATGAGATAACTATAGTCGTCAAGTCTCCAGATATAATAAAGCAGTGTATATTCATACAGTCGCCAGATCTCCTGAGAAAGTCAAAGTCAGGGAAGAGATTCTGAGATTAAGCAACTACCATTGATTTTCTCTTTTAAAAGTAAGATCCTATGACTATCTCTTAATCACTTAATAAAGATGATGTCATTTTAAAACTGCAGAGATTGAGCGACTATCGTCAGATTAAAATCTTGTGGTTGGCGTGAAGTCGCGAGAAGAAGTCAAGGTTTGTTAAATGTTTCAACAATCAAGAGACTTCTCCATAGCCGCTAGATCTCCAGATGGGCGAAGTTGAATGATCTCCAGAAAAGTTTGAAAAGTCAACAAGGTTTCAGCGATTAAGAGACTCACTACAGTCGCTGAGTCTCTAAATGATTCAGATGAAAAGTAAAGGAAAAGAGACTTAAGGAAGACCGTCAAATCAACATCTAACGGTAGTCGCGAGGTCTCGGAATTAAATCAAGAAATGATAAATCTTTCAGCGACAAGGAGATAGACTATAGTCGTTGAGTCTTAGAATACAAAAATTAAAGTTTCAAGAGATCACTGAATCGCTAGATAAAGTCATGAGAAGCTAAAATATTCAGCGATTGTGATTGCTTCCTTAAATCGCTAGGTCTCGAGATAAGTTTTAAAAGGATTAAATTATTCAGCGACTAAGAAGCTCTTTTTGGTCGCTTAATCTCTGAAAATAATAAAAAAGTGTCAAGTCGTTTAGTGACTGTGAGTAGCTGTATAGTCGCTAGGTTGCCAGAAATCAAAATTTGATTGCTTGTCACTTTCTCGGCTCTCGGCTAGTGAATTGAGTTCTGAGCGTGCCAAGTAATGACGAAAGTGACATGAATTACAAAGCTTGAGTCTCAAACGGTCTAATGCATTCAATTCTTTAGAATAAATACAACTAATTGTTACTCATTCTAAATTCACCAAGCATTCAAGAGCTAGAGAGAGAATTTCTTCATGAGATTTTCTGAGTTTTTTAGAGTTCAAGAGTTTAGGTTTTCAGAATTTCTACAAGGATTTTTATCAGTTAATTAGTATGAGTCAACCAGCGATGAGTGGGGCTTCTACCAGTAAGGGAGCCAAAGATAAAGGGAAAGAGAGCTATTCAGATGAATTTATCACTTATCTCCTTGGGTCTATGCAAAACAAAAAGGTCAGTGACGAAATTTTCACTGATGATCTAGCATTTTGTAGAGATGCAAAGACACATGATGTGTCTGGAATGTGTTTATTTAGATATTTTTATAAGAATTCTGATAGCCCGGTGCCAATTTCAAACCCTTGGACCTTAGGGTTGGCTAGGTTGATAGTACCAGATGTCTTCCTAGATATATATTTGTTGTTTGAATTGGCCAATAGATATGATCCCTTGTCAAAAACAATAAGAAAAGATGATGGCTCGGCCCTGGTGTCATTGGATAGAAATTCATTCATGAAAGCTTTTGGTATACATATCCCAATGGCTACAGAGATTAATTTGCAGGCCCAAGCGAATAGATATGTTAGGGAGTCAAACCTTGTTTCTAGAGAAATCCAAAATCATGTCCCAAAACCCAACAGGAATTACATTGCTGCAGTACCTGGGACTGCCCCATATTTCTACAAAGACTTAAGTTTCTATATCAAATACATTGCATATGGATTGTGTAGAGTGTTGGGAGTGGATGGTGGTGCAGAGAGAATTTCTTTTGACATTCTATTGTTAGTGCTAGATTCGCAGAGTCCTTATGTGAGTAAAGGATATGACTACATAGGGTATGTAATAAGTAAAATGCATGAAGGTCTTGAGTCTATTTGGAAGAAGGAGCCATCTCCTAGGTTTATGCATTACTCTCTGTTAATGCATCTTATTTTGTTCCACAATTACAACATCATGGATCTACAGTATCTCCAGCCTAGGATGATGTGGAATGGTCAACCTAATCCAGTCCAACTTTGGATAAGGGCGTGGAATTTTACCTCCAGAGAGTGATTTTTGTGCTTTTCAAAACTAGATGGTGCAGCCAATTTTGTTCAGTTTAGGATTAAATCTGTCCAAGCTGCCAATAAAAGTTTTGCAATTATTAAGGCCTTGTCAATTTGTTGACAAGTGCACAGGAAATCACAACTGGGGTGATTTCTATTATGAAAAAGCCTTCACAATGATCAGAGTTTATGGGTACCCCCAACCACCTCACGTTCTCCCATTTTTTGTGCCACCAAGGATTGCAGTTCTAGAATTGATTTGGCAACTCATGTTGACTGATAAGGAGCATTTGGCCCCACATAGGAAGGGTACTTTTACCCCAAGGCACTTCAAAGTCTGCAAGTTCACAATTGGGAAGGATGCATTAAACAAAGTAAATGATTGGTTAGGCCACTACAGAATGAATGCTGCCTTGTATAGATATGTGGATACTGAGAATTTTATTGTTGTTGCAAGAAAATTCTATACTCCCACCATTCCCATCAATAATAGACATGAGGAATGTCCTGAAGAGGATGTTATAAGGAATATCTTAGAGGAAGATGAGATACAAAGAAGGGCACAACAATTCCAAGATTTGTTGTCATTAGAGAAACAGTTAAAGAAAAAGGGAATTCCCTTTGGAGGCTTTTACCCCACATTGCCTTATTTAAAAAGGTTGGATCAAATGATGGCCAACTTCAATGCATTGGTCAATTCACTGGAGGGATTAATTGATGACAAGGAAAGAGAAAAAGAAAAGCATTCTTCATCAGAGTATGAAGAAGACAGTGATGCTTATTCAGTGCATAGCCTACCTGCCATGGAACAACCACCTACAACTGAGCAGGAAGCAAATGAGAATGTAGTTGTAGATTTAACAGAACTTCCTAGTTCTCAGGAAACCAGTGAGCCTCCTCTCAAAAGGCAAAAAATGAAAACAGGAGAGCCTTCCCAAATAAGAACAACAGAGAAGAGAAAAGATAGAGTGGGAGCTCTAATTATTGGCACAAGGGCATATGAACACCAATTGAGAAAGAAAATCAGAGAAGAGAAGAGAAAACAAAAGGAAGTAGTAGAGGAAATTGAGTTGCCTCTATCTCTGTGCCAAGATGAAAGATTGCTTCATCAGGAAGCTTTCTTGAAAGATGATGAATTTATTAAAATTGATGAATTCAAGAATTTCCTCTTCTGGTATAAGCAACAACAGGTTGCTTCTAGTGTCCAAATAACAGAAGAAGGCCAAGTGCCAGATGAAGCCATTCAAGCTTTAAAAGACTGTGATCCAGAGTCTGAAACTATCACTCCTGAGAATGCCAGGAGGTTAGTAAAAGAAAGTAATATGCTACTTGTGCCTGGCTGGGATCTTGCCTCTGCCTTCATAATAGATCAAATCAAAAGGCAGCCAGATATAAATTTGTCTTCAGAGACTCAGATTGGGGATATAATAAAAGGATTTGGGTATAGCCCAAAAAATCAGGCATTAGCAATGTGGAGCCTATATCCCAAGGATCAGAAGCCTTCTCTTTTGAATATACAAGAGAAGCTGGAGGGAGACAAGATTATATGGTCAATCCACAATATAGGTGACCTTGAGATTTCACAAGTGCTCACCCATTTTTCAAGGTTAAATGAAGATAAGTCAAAGCAACTCTCAGATAGGTTTAAAGGCCTATTTGAAGATTACAGTGCCCTTGTCAGGGATAGGGAGTTGCATATCATGAAGGAAAAGGCATTAGAGAAAACGGTGGATAATCTAACACAACAAATAATAAACATGCATGTGATTGCACCTCCACCACTTGAACAACCTGCACCAACAGAAACTCAAAGTGTAGGTGGGGAAGAAGCTGCTGCAACCAAAGAGAAAGTAAATATAGAGCAGAATGAGGCTGTACTGCATGCCCTAATAAAAAATTTGCAGTATAGGATTGAAATCTTGAAAGAAAAGGAAGATGTTGTATACACTGCATACAATAAATTGCCTGGACTACAAATTGAGGTAAACAATTTTGTTTCTATATTGAATACCTACTATGGAACTTGGTCAGCTAGGACCTCTTTGTTTGAAAGATTGGTGGCAGTACAACCCCTGAGGACTGATCTCCCAGAAACAGTTTTGCAAGTAGAGGAGGAGATTGAACAGATAGGAGTAACTTTATCTTTCTTTAAAGGTAAAGCTAACCAAGTTGAAGCGAGGGTAGTTATGTTTGGACCTGATTTCAATAGGTTCATTCCTCAGATCAAGGCTGAAGATGGCACAATCAAAGATTTGGACAAATGGAGATCAGAATTTGATTCTCTATTACCTAAGAAAGAGGCCTTCATAAATGACATCAATGAGATAGATATGGATTGCTTAAATGTTATTCTTGATGAAGCTTTTAAAGCTGAGATGAATTTCATTAAATTTATTACAGATGTCAAGCAGATAGTTGATGCCAGGTGGGAGAGGCAGAAAATACAACTTCAGAGCATTCAAGAATTTCAGTGGCCAACAGAGGAGGAGGTAGCTACATGGGATGCACTCACCAAGCCCAAGAAGAAAAAGCCTGCAGCAGCTGGCCTCGACATAACTGATGAGGAATAAAGAGGACACTTGGTACTTGACACCTGACCTATGAGCACAAGGATGATAACTATTCATAAAGAATGGTGTAAATTAGCCTGAAATTGCGGTCACCATATCTCGCAATAACTCAATGAAGTTATCAAGAATATCTCCGGAAAAAGGTGTCAGTTATCAAACAAAAAGGATCAGATATCAAATGAGTCCAAATGTTTTTTGTCTTTCCACCTCCTGAAGGGCCTCAATTGTATTTTTGTCTTTTCTGTTTTAGGTTTAGGGCTAAACCATCTAAAGCTTGTTGCATCCTTACTCATTTAAGGATTCCAAGATGGTTTTAGCTATAAATAGTAGTGGTAACCTCATTTTTTGGGGGATGATAGATGAATATTGAAAACAATTGTTGCAGAGCAGACTTCTCATCTTTGTGTCTAAGCTTCTGAGCTTCAAATTTTGTATGTATTGAAACAAGACTATTTTCAATAAAATACACTGTAGTTTCTCTCTTATTTTGTTATTGTCTCTTTACTTTTATGTTCTACTCTTGTATGGTTTTATTTGTAAGGCATATAAAACATACCAGTTGTAAGGCAACTAGTCTAATTGTTTGTGGATTTCTTTCAAGGAAAGGATTAAATTTTCATAAACAATTTCAGAGAGTAAACATAATTGTTAGGATTTTGATGATAACAATATAGGAGTGACAGGGTAGTTTGTAAGGCATACTATTTAAACTGCATGTAGATTGCAAGGCATTTTGCTATGTTTTGTTTGAATCTTTCTTGTGAATTTACATACAACTATTCGCCCAATGGATTAGGCACTGGTTTGATTTTTGTTATGCAGTTATCTTTCAATCATCAAACATAAAACATACAATTCCAGTACATTTTATTATTAAGTGCATACATATTTTGAAAGGACTATATTCAAATAATATAGTTCACTTTACTAATTCTTTCAAGAGAGAATCTATAAGGTTAGCCTTCCTTGAGTTAAACTTAGAAAAAGAAGAAGGATTAACATCCTTATGCTACTGCTATTTGTTATTGCATTTATAGTTTTCCTTGTTATACTCTGCATCAGGATATTCTCAGCTATTTGCAGAGTAGTGTTTTATTGAAGTAATTAGAAACATAATAGCATAGCAGTGAGGACCCTCATCCACCATTTGAAGTTTACTTGAAACATAGTAAACTATCTAGGCAATACCCGCCTGAGTCATGTGGAGCTCAAAGAAGAAGGAGGATCTTATCCAATCCTCATCAATTAGACTATTTCTTGTCAAACTTGAGAGTTCATCAATCTGAGAATCAAGCATACCTATTTATCAAGTTTGCTCCTCACAAGAAAAAGCACTAACAGTTGTACCTGGTCACTCTTTGCAGGTCCTCCTTGGTGATTTCATTGCATGCTCCTTTTGCGAGCTAGAATCCAGAATCATGTACACAACTGAAAACTAGTCGAATCTAGTCTGGTCAGAAGACAGTTGGGTAGCAGACTCCGTTGATTAGCCCAGACGACACCAGCTTCGCGTATTGGTCTAGAAGCTTTCCGTCTATGCATAGTGAGAGGTACTCGCTTTGGATTAAGGTCTCACACAGTTCTTCTTGCTCTGCATGAATGAAGGCCGTGACATCTTCATTCATGAGGACTCCATTTGGCACAGAAGATAGCGCACCAGACATGTCGTTTTCCCTGTTTTGAGCCGCCATAATGTCGTAGACAGGTCGGTCGACTAGGTTTCCTTTGATCAACTTGACAGCGGAGGATGATGATGCCATTTCTTATCAACCAATTTACACAGAAAGTAGCTTGATCAATCTTACAGTAGTATCTTATCGATGATCAAAGCACGAGAATATTACTCAAGCATAAGAAATTGTAAATCACAAATCGCAAAGTAAAAGACAATGAGTAATCCTCCTTTCTTTATATAGAATTAGGTCATAATGGTAATTACCAAACAGTAACTATTTGTTAACGACTATAGCATTAATTGCCTTACCTAACCTTTCTTTCATTTTTCACCAACCGGTTGTCCAGTTTTTTTGTTTGAACAAACTCTAGTTGATCAACACTTACCTATCCGGTCTTTCTTGCAGGCTGAGTGAGTTTGATACTCACCAGTTCTACCAGGAACAGTAGATGGTCTACTAGTTCCCTCTAAGCCCTGTAGGCTCAGTTTGCTGAAGAGATATCACCATCGGCCAATGATGATCTTGCCTCTGTCTTCTCCTTAGCGGAGCTCTTTGATTCCTTCTTGAACCAAATCTTCTTCACTTCCTTTTCGGTCTCTTTTCCCTTGTTTTCCTTTTGATTGGGAGTCAGAGTGTCCTTCACTGGTTTGACCGCTCTTGTTTTTTTCACTGGTCGACTCCTACAATCTTTGGCCAAATGTCCCACCTTTTTGCAGGTGTAATAGACTATCCCAATTGCATTCCATGGATTTACCCTTCTTTTGTTAGGTGAATCACACCAGGAGTCATTGTGACTATGCATGCCACAATTGGCACAGTTGATTGTACTCCGGTTGTCATTCCTCTTTGGGAATATCAGTCTCGGTGGGGATCTCAATGCTATTGTTTTGGATCTGCATTCATTAGCCTTGTGTTCAAACTTGTTGCATGCGTAGCAATAGCCTTTGAAGCTTCCCTTGCTTCCATTGGACACACTATTGGGTCGAGACCTCCATTCAGAGGTCTTGTGGCCATGCTTGTAACAATTTTTGCAGTAACCCATTTATTAGCTTTACCGGTGCATTTCTGCAATTACTCATTTTGTGGCCCGGTTTCCCATAGTGATTGCAAGAAGTGTTGAAGGTCTTCTTACCCTTTTGTTCCAGCGGTTTCCTCTTCTCCTTGCTTTTCTTAGCTCCTGATGACTCACCGGTTTCATTGTTGCTCTGACCAGTGAACCCAAGTCCTGTGGGATCTTTGTGCTTTCTTTGAGCTTTTAATTGCTCATCAAGCTTTACTGAGCTTTCATTGTATCTTCTGAGGGTTTCATTTATTTCTTCGAGTGCTTTCATCTGTTCCTTCAGTTGATACAGCTCAATTGCCAGCCTCTTGCATGCATCATCTTTATCATGCCAATTCTTTTGCATATTGGCATTTTCTTGAGTGACTATTTGCATGTCTTCTTGAAGTTGCAGAACGACAAGATCACTTTCCCTTACAACCTTCTGCCAGATTTCTTGCTCTCTCAGAGGCTGTTAATGATTTAACTGCAGTGTTTCTTTCATCTTCAACTTTCCTCTTTTTCTCAATTAGTTCAGTCATTCTCAGGGCATTATCTTCCTGCTCCCTTTTTAGGTTGGAGATCTGATCGGTTAGGATCTGATTCCTCTCCATAAGTTCAGAGACTGCCTCCTCAGCTTAATCTGATCCACTTTGCCCATAGAGTTCATCAATTGTTTCATTGCTCTCACTCAACTGCAAAGCCAACTCTTTTCTTTTAGCAAGGGATCTTCTCAGCCTATTCTCAAGAGAGGCAATGATGCCATTGGCTTCCTCAAGCTGCTTTTGATACCTGTAGCCTCTATGATCTTTTTCTCAAGCGGTTAAGCTTTATATTTTTGAGAACCTAGTGCTCTGATACCAATTGTTATTACTAACCGATTACTGAGGGGGGGGGGGGGGGGTGAATCAGTAAATACTATTTCTATGTCCAATTAAATCTTGTATAAAGATTCTTGTAGAATAAACAGAATGTAAATAACCATTCACAAACAGAAATAGAAATACTCAGATCAACACATCATATATACGTGGAAACCCTTGGTTAGAAGGAAAAAACCATGGTGAGACAGAGCTCACAACTTCACTACTACAGTAATAAAGATGCCCGGTTAAGAGCTTACAAAGCACTTGGAAGAGTGCTACCCGGTAAAGGGATTTGGTAAAAGATCGGTTAAGATCTTGACTCTGTTAGGAGCCGCCTTGTTAAAGGACTTTTAACATCAATCAAGATGGTACTTGGTTAAAGGATTTATACAAAGAACCTATTAGGGTTCACCCTGATAGAGGGATTTGGATATGCTTTAACAATATGAAAGCAATGATCATAAATGACACTCTGTCTGTCAGATCATACCTGTTATCCTTTATGTTCTGCCTGGCTGTTGATCTTTTTTGCATTTCACCTCTGTGATCGTAGCTTCTCTCAGAGGATATCTCTCTCCTGCTCTGTATATTCAACAACAACTCTTTTGTATCCTATGACCTGTATTTATAAGAAATTAATCTTATTAAAACTTAACTCATAGAACTGCCAGGCTGTAAACTCATCCATAAATCATGCAGCAAAAACTTTGCGAGATGATCTTGAGTTTACCTTGAAACATCCACGTAGAAATAAAACTAACTCCTTTTAGAAAGCTAACTCCAGTTCTAAACGGTGGATGCTCCGTATAATCCGGTTTTAAATCAGGCAATTCTGCATAATCCGGTGCGAATTGTTATGCACTTGACCGGTATTGATCTTATACCCGATTCATCCCCTGTATGCACTATAAGACTGGTACTATGTACTCTGTTTAGTCTACCGGTGCATCTCCCCTGTTTAGTCTACCAGTGTCCCTATACCTGTGGGAATGATGTTTTCTTCTAACTTCATTGATGACAACTTATATTTGCCAACACATTATTTATACATTTGTTTTGAAGGTTTCCGTCAAGTTAATCCCCCTAAATGCTTGTTAGAATGAGTTTTTCTTCTTTGACTACAAACACTTGATTTTTGGCAATCTTCAAATTTATTCTTCATTTTTCCCTTTATTTCAAGTAGTTTTTAATCTTGTTTTTCCCTTTCTTTCAAGTAGTTTTTAATCTTGTTTTTCCCTTAAGTTAATAGCCCTTAGAATTCTGCTCGTTTTGAGCTATCTTAGGTCTCAATCAGAGTTGTCTAGCTTAAGTTATAAAGGAAAAGGTGAGGTTTTTCAAGCTGACTGCATGTCATCTTAAAAATCTTCCAAAAGTGGACTTTTTATTGTTAATTGCAGGAAATAAAATTATTTGAAAAATATCTGAAGTGGATTTTGACATTGATTTTTTAATTTCAACTCATTCTGAGTTGATTTGACCATAGTTTATAATTTTTTCATAAAAATTGGCTTTTTCTAGTCTATTTCCATGTTACTTTATTAAAACCTATAGTTATATATTTAATTTAATTTAATTTAATTTAATTTAGTCACTTCAGTGCATAAAAGTGGGGTTTTTATCATTCATTGCATATCATCCACATGCAAGTCATTTTGCAAAACCCACTTTCAATAAATTTAAGTCCCATAGTAACAATAATGGACTTTTTATATGCAATTACATATATTTAAGTTTAGAAATATGTTTAAATGTAGTTGTTATAATACATTTACATATTATGTTTTATAACTTAAGTGAAAAGGTGGCTTTTTCAAACCCAATTGCATGTGTAATTGATATTAAAAATCTCGTATGTATAACTTAAGTGAAAAAGTGGCTTTTTCCAAGCCAAGTACATGTCTTTTAAAATGTGTATTTGTATTCAAAAAGTGCGTATTTAATCACTTAAGTTATAGTGTTATTTTTATATGCAAATGCATATATAAAAGACATTTTTAACCATTGAAGCTAAAGTGGCGATTTGGTGTTGAAAAGTATGTGTTTTGGACTTGTAAAACCCGTCATTACTCTTTATTACATGTGTTTTGATCAAAACTCCTTTGGTGGCGATTTCTAAGCGCAAAACTTGTGTTCTTGACTTGGAAAACCCCACTTATTTTGGGCATTTTTGAGAAAAACGGGATTTTGAAGCAAAGAATCACAAGATTCATGGTCAAAACTAAATCATTTTTGCTCCCTATAGGGTCGTTTTTGCACTAAATCTCCCAAGGATCATTCTTGGCTACTCAAAAGTGCAGATTTGAAAGGATTTTGTTCACAAAACAGCCTATTTATGACATGTTTTGGGGCATTTTTGCCCAAAAACGGCTCATTTTTGGCCATTTTTTTTAATCAAATCCAAACGTTTTGCTTCTAAGGTGAGTTCTTGGGCATTACATTTCATTTGCAGTTTGTTTATCATTCTTTCTAAATTGTTTTTGATGCCCTAGGTGCCATTTTTGGTTGCCATTACATGTGCATTTGAAATAGTCAATTTTTGTTGTTATTTTCTTGCATTTTGTTTCTCTTTTCTTCCCTCTTGGCAACTATTGCATATTGACTCTCCAAAATAAAAAGATTTAAGACTAGGATTGAAGTCTATATATGATCTTTGCTCAGCTCTTCTAAATCAGAAAATCCTCTTGGATTTATTTTAGATTTTGCTCAAAGATTTGACAAGACTTCTTGTGAGTTGAGGTAAAATTTTTTTCCTTAAGTTCTTCCCCAATTCTTTCCAAGTTCATGTTTTGATTTTTTACTGACATGTAAGTTTTTATTTCTATTTCAGATTTACATGTTATGTTTGTTTTGATGATCCTTCTACTTCTACCTTCAATTCTCAAGTTGAATATGCAAGAGTCTCCACTTGTTTGCATATGCATTCGGGACTTAAAACCTTGTTCCATGATGAAAAGAAGAGAAAGTCCATGTTAATGCATATATGACATTTCCTTCCAAAAACCCACTTACATGAGCCTTGTTTATATCTATCTAACCACTGCCACATGATTTAAAACTCATGGTGGTGGTCAAATCAATTCACTTTTAATGGAAATTCTTAGTTCCATTATAAGTAGAGATCATGTCCACTCATTTGCATACATGTTTCCCTTCATAATTCTCGCTGTCCACATATGCAATCACCTCCAAGATGGGTCTTCCTTACCATTTTTGAGTTAAAACCCATTCAATCTTTCGCTGTCCCATAATTTCCAGCTATCTCTATATACTTACAAAACCCCAAGCTCACTTCTTTACATCAAAAATTGTACAATGGATCCAACTCATGAAGATGTTCTCAACTTGTGAAATTTTCATGTCACATGCTACATAGTTGGAGATTCAAAGAAGGATTTTTGGCTTCAAAAGTTTCTGATTGTTTTAAAAAACAATGCAATTTCTACCCAAGAAGAAGAAGGTTCTTCCCCGTCATGTAAATGCAAGCTAAAAGCTCACCTCCAAGCATTTACATACAACTTTCTCGCTTTTTCAAAAGCTTCAAATGGACCTCTAAACCCTATTTGTGGGTGACAAGTACTTTCCAAAATGACATTTAATGAGATTTTAAAACCCCATTTATGAGAGAGAAATCTTCCCATGCCAGTACAAAGAGTGGAAGACTGGAATAATGACAACATAGAAAGCTTTCAAGACTGATTTCAAGAAGATGATTTGTTGATGGCATCAATACATAACAATCAAAGATGCAGGTTCTTGTTCCAGATCAAGATGCTTTCACCAAACCAGAGCATATCAAACATCGGGTATCCTGTAGCAACATGAAGACCAATGAAGGATGACATAATAGGTTGGAGATTCAAAGAAGGATTTTGGCTTCAAAAGTTTGTGATTGTTTTCGAAAACAATGCAAGTTCTACCCAAGAAGAAGAAGGTTCTTCCCCATCATGTAAATGCAAGCTAAAAGCTCACCTCCAAGCATTTACATACAGTTTTCTTGCTTTTCCAAAAGCTGCAAATGGACCTCTAAACCCTATTTGTGGGTGACAAGTACTCTAAAAAATGACATGTAATGGGATTTAAAAACCCCATTTATGAGAGAAATCTTCCCATGCTAGTGCAAAGAGTGGAAGATTGGAATAATGACAGCATAGAAAGCTTTCAAGACTGATTTCAAGTAGGTGATTTGTTGATGCCATCAATACATAACAGTCAAGGATGCAGGTTCTTGTTCTAGATCAAGATGCTTTCACCAAACCGGAGCATTTCAAACATCGGGCATCTTGTAGCAACATGAAGACCAATGTAGGTTGACATAATAGGTGTTGCGTCTATTCAGACACTTAGAATCTTTTTGTCATGTGTTTGTAATTGACAGATCACATGTAATGAAAAAACAAGATGTAATTGCATGTGATAGTATCACGTGCAAAGCTGTAACATGTAATCAGGTTGCAAGTGCTTTAGGCCTTGTAGCATTGAATAAGTCAAAGTTAGATAGTTAGGAAATAAGTCAAAGTGGTTAAGGGTTTCCCCTTTTCTCTCCACTCTTTTCCTATATAAAGGAGTGAGCTCATTGTAAATAAGCATCTTTTGGCAAGGCAAGAAAATTATGTCAGTTTGTATCTACACTCTAAGACTTTGAGCTTAGATGTAAATTTGAATTGCTTTCAATAAAAGGGGCAACTTTCTTTCAAACTTTGTGTTGATTCAAGGTATTATGTGATGACATTTTTTGGATATTGATTGTGAGTTTTGGAGTTTTTTTCAAGAGGGATTTGAATTTAATTGTGCAAACTTTGAGTTGCTTATTGCATTTAGAGGCAATTTGAACTTTTGAAGATTTTGTCTTACAGGAGAACAAATTGTTATAGTTGGTAGTGGCTGCAATTACTTAGAACTAAAGACTTTGGGCTTTAGTTATAGGTATTTTTATTAAGTTTGAGAGTATCCGGTAAGACACTGTGTGCCTTATTGGTTATTCTACTTGAATCCTAATTCGGGATAATAGCAGGAGACTTTGGGTTCTTGTACTTATTCTACAAAATATATAAGGAAACTATTGTCTCTGGTGTTGTTCTTACGTCAACCCCAGAGCCACCGGTATTATCATAGAAGTAGGAGATTTTTGTAGAATTTAAAGTTGTAGTTGTTTGAAAATCATTCCTGAAATAAGAGGAATTAATTAAGAGAACCACCTTTTTTGTAATTTTAGTTAATCTCTTGTTGAAGCCACCTATGGTAAGAAGAGAGCCTCCCCTATTGCTGAGAGGAGAGACAAATCTCATGAGACATTGCCTAAAGTCACAATTTTGTAAGTTGTGGTCATAGTGACTTACAAAATTTTTAGCCAACACCTGTCAACACAGTTATGTTATGCAGAGATGACACTTTCAAGTCTAGGATCGAGGAATCTTCATGATGCTATAATAATTCTTGTGGGAAAGCATTTTCCAAGAGGGAGAGACTGAGATGTCCTCGAACTTAGAACCTACAAATCAATGAAAGGATTCAATAAGTTTTGATTATAGATTGAAATTTATTGGCAATCAAATTATGGGATGTATTCTCCAGTAACGAAGACCACACACCTACTCTAAGCCAAGACAACAAACACAATAGGTAGATAAGGGAATTGATGAATAACCTGTATGACACTCCCAACCGGTGCTGAGAGGGGAGGGGTGAATCAACACCTATAAAACTTCTTTCCAATAAATCTGATGAAGTATACTTATAATTGTAAGCAAAACAGATTCAAGCATAAAAGTAGCATCAAGCAATCAATCACAAAGTGACACTAGATTTATCACGTGGAAACCCAAATTGGGTGAAAACCACGGTGTGAGGAGACCTCACAAATTCTGCACTTTTTTGAAGTGCGCCCTGTTAGGAGCCTTCCCTATTAAAGGATTACAACGCACTATTAGATGCGACCCGGTTAAGGGATTTGATACAATAAGGCCGGTTAGTGCCTGCCTTGTTAAAGGACTTAAAACCCCTGAGAATATGTCACCCGGTTAAGGGATTTAATACAAGGGACCTGTTAGAGTCCACCCAAAATACTGGGATTTAGCTATTGTAATTGTTAGAAAACAATAGAAGGATTTGACCTTTTACAAATGGCTTTGCATAGCCTGATAAGATCTCTATTCTACTCAACTGAGAAGCATCACCGGTCACCGCTGGTATGTTCTCCTTTACAATTGTGCTTTCTCTGCACACTCTTCTCTCTTTTCTTCTCTTTTCTATTCACCTTAGCTTCTTCAACGTACAGGTTCACTCTTTGCTTTGGCAGAATGAGGACAAACTATATTCTAGACAGGCATAAGAATATATAGAGTTCTTGCCCTAGTTGCGCTTCTCATGCATGACCTAATTACAGATCTCCTTCGGATACATCACTTAGAAGAGTATTAGTTCTCTGAGGAAACATCCGATGCATGCCCTTGCTTTATTTGCTTTATGAAGAAAACAATAGATGCGTGTCAAGCACCTTTCCTTCGCATGAGATAACTCTATGTTTTAAAGCCACAGACTTCGGCTTTAAAACCTTTAAACGTGCCTCAAACCGATCACCATGTTAACTCAAAGTCTTCCGGACTTAGTGCAGTAAATCCCGATCAAAGAGTTGGTTAAGCAGATAGTTGACTATGACTTTCTCGGTTCATCTTATCATACCGAAGTCTTCACTTGATCGGTTGAGATCCTTATGTTGTGAATAGGTAAGAACTTTGACCTGTTACCTTTCTTTCCACAGCTTACCGATTGCACCCTTTCCTCAGTTACGTTGACAACACCAGTTGTGTTTGTTCCTTGGTTGTGCCCTTTCCTCGGTTGTATCCTTTCCTCGGTTGCTGATGCACTTAGCTTAGTGACCGGTTGTGCTTGATGAGCAGATATGGTCTCTTCTATAGTGTCACCGATTGCCAAACCAGTCTCTTTACATACAGATCCATTGCTAGTGTCCTCCTTAGATCCTTAGACCTTAGGTTGAGATGTCAATGCACCTCCTTCCTCTATCCTCTTTTGCCAATCAATGAAAATACATAATTGCCATGTACTGGTAGCAAGCTTACTGGTTACCATCTCTTAATGCCAACAATCTCCCCCTTTGGCATTGATGGAAAAATCTTAATAGGCAATCATGTCACCTATCCTAAGCTTGTATTTCTCCTTGTATTACTATGCACTGCCACTACCGGTCATCTACCGGTTTATTGCCAAACTCTCCCCCTTTTGACAATAATGCCAAAGGCTAGTCAGAAAGACTACCTTAATGAAATATGCTCCCCCTTCGAGCAGCGGTCTTTTTCATCAGTCGAGATAAGATGAGGTGAATTCCTCTATTGAAGCATAATGAACTGATGAACACCTTTGCAAGTTTACTGATGATCAGGGAGGGGTATGTTGGGAGTTTGAGTTGTCATTAGTGTATTGTATCGGTAAGTAGTCATCGGACATTCACAACACTTGTTTTCTAGACACCGGTCGCCGAGCAACATAAGAATATGCACCGATAGATGAAGAGAAGATAAGCGTATGCACCGATAGACGAAAAGAAATGCACTCACAGGTAGACTAATCTAAACAATACACACCGGTTTTTGAGTACATGCATAAGTTGAACTGGATACAAGATTGCACCGGTCTCGGTCTAAGACAAGCTAAAGATCCGCACCGGATTAAGAGGATCAGTTTCAATTAGAAGCCGGACTATATGGGAGTTAGCTTTATCCTTTCAGCTGTCTTACATGTTGAACTTCAGATTGTTACTCTCGTTTTGTTGTTGATTGCATGATTCATTGTGGAGTTTGTGGCCTGGCGGTTCTGTGAGTTAAGGGTTTCATTACGGTGAACTCTTGTATAAATACAGTTATAGGACGCAAGAAAAATGTTGTTGATTATAGATGATTGCATAGAGTAGAGGAGAGACATCTTCTGAGAAAAGCTGCAGACACAAAGGTAGCAGAGATCAACAGCCAGGCAAATAGAAAAAGAGGTATGATCTAATCAAACATTCAGTGTCATAATAGATCATTACTTTTATCAGTAGGAAAAATATATTCAAATCCCTATATTAGGGTGGACCTAATCGGTTCATTGTAAAAATCCCCTAACAGGGTAACATCTTTGGTGATGTTCAAAGTCTTGTAACCAGGCGACCTTTAATAGGGTTCAGATCTTAACCGATCTCTATAAAATCCCTTAACACTATGATCAGTGCTTTCTAAGCTCCTAACAGGGCGCCTTCATTCTACAGTAGTGAAGTTGTGAGCTCTGTCTCACCGTGGTTTTTTCCTTCTAACTGAGGGTTTCCACGTATAAACACTTGTGTTGATCTGAGTAATTCTGCTTATGCTAGTAAATGGTTGATAAACTTTATGTTCTTTATTCCAAGATCTGTTTGCTAGTTTTAAATAAGAGAAGATTAGTTTTACTAATTCACCCCTCCCCTCTCAGTAACCGGTAAATTATTAACAGGGTATCACCCCTAGTTTACCTCTGAGATACTCAAAACTATTCTTTGGTAATGGCTTTGTGAAGATATCAGCAATCTATTCTTTTGTGGGAACATACTCCAATCTTACCTCTTTGTTTTGTACCAACTCTCTTAAGTAATGATACTTGATGGCAATGTGCTTTGTCCTAGAGTGCATGACGGGGTTCTTGGATATGTTTATTGCACTGGTGCTGTCACAGTAAATTGCGATCGGTTCAAGTATCGGTTTCTGGATCCCTTCCAGTAGCTGTTTGATCAAGATTACCTGTGTGTAGTTGATTGCTGCAGCAACGTATTCAGCTTCTGCTGTAGACTGTGAAATGCAGTTTTGTTTCTTGCTTGTCCATGACACAATCCTCCCACCGAGAAAGAATGCACCACCACTTGAGCTCTTTCTGTCATCAATATTGCTAGCCCAATCTGCATCAGTGTAAACTTTTACTTGGAAGCCTCCCTTGTGAGGAAACCACAAGCCATACTCCTCAGTCCCCTTTAGGTATCTGAAAATTCTCTTCATTGCTATTAAATGTGTCTCTTTAGGAGTTGCAGAGAATCTTGCTACTATGCCAACCGCATGTGCAATGTCCGTTCTGCTGTGCACTGCATACTGTAATTTGCCTATCATAGATTGATATAGTGTTTCATTTACTTCTTTTGCATCATTTTCCGTTGATAACTTGAGGCTAGTTATCATCGGAGTACCAACTAGTTTGGATTCTTCAAGTGCAAAAGTTTTAAGAATCTCTTTTACATACTTGGACTAAGAAATAAAGATACCTTGCTTTAGCTGATGGACTTGTAGTCCAATGAAGAATTTTATGGGTCCTATCATAGACATTTCAAATTCGTTCTTCATTTCTTCAACAAAGGGTTTGCTCATCCTATAATCTCCTCCAAAGATGATATCATCCACAAAGATTTCAGCAATCAGGTTCCCATCTTTTCCAGTTTTGAGATACATGTTGTTGTCCCTAGTTCTTGTGAATCCTATGGTCAGGAGGTATGAATGCAACCGATCATACCAAGCTCTTGGAGCTTGGTTTAGCCCATAAAGAGCCTTTTTCAGTTTACAGACCATTCCACCCTTTTGTGTGGATGTGAAACCTTCTGGTTGTTCAATGTAAACTTCCTCCTCCAGTATTCCATTCAGGAATGCAGACTTGACATCCATCTGGTATACTTTGAATTTCTTGTGAGCACCATAGGCAAGAAGAATTCTTACTCCTAATCTGGCCACAGGTGCAAAAGTTTCTCCATAGTCCAGTCCAGCTTCCTGGGCATATCCTTTGCATACCAGTCTTGCTTTATTTCTTATGACTTTCCCTTCTTCATTCAACTTGTTCCTGTAGACCCACTTTATCCCAATGACATTCTTGTCCTGTGGTCTAGGCACAAGCATTCATGTATCATTCTTTTCTATTTACTCAATTTCTTCCTCCATGGCCTTAACCCAATTTTCATCTTCCAAAGCTTCCCTGGTGGTTTTGGGCTCTATACAGGAGAACAAACAGATATTCTCTCTGGCCTTTTTCCTGGTCAAGACATTTGCATGTTTGTCACCAATGATATTATCAGTTGAGTGATATGTGACATACCTTGGGAGAACCGGTCTCTGTTCCCGGTCAGGTTCTTCCGGTTGAGCAATTTCTTCATCATGGTCATGAACAACTTCTTGTTCATCATCTTGTGTTGGTCTGTCAACTTCAGGTACAACCTCCTGCTCCAGATGTCTGTTCACATGTTCTTCTCTTTCATCTTCAGTTGTTACTTCATTGAACTCAAGAAGATTTCCTTCATTCTGACCTTGCAGGTTGTCATATTCATTACGACCGGTCTTCTTAGTTGGTTTTGAATATTAATCAACTTTTACAGTGATGCTTTCAATTATTTTGCCTGTTCTCTTGTTCAAACACTGGTAGGATTTACTTTTGGTAGAGTAACCCAGAAATATTCCTTCATCACTCTTGGGCTCAAACTTTCCAGAGTACATATCTCTTTAAATGTAACAGTTACTACCAAAGATTCTGAAGTATCCTACACTAGGAGTATGATTGAACCATATTTCATAGGGAGTCTTACCGGTTCCTTTCTTGACTTGAACTCGGTTCAGCGTATAGACAGCAGTGCTGTTAGCTTCTCTCCAGAAGTGATTAGGAAGATCCTTTTGAATCATCAGAGTTCTTGCACAATCAATCAACGTCTTGTTTCTTCTTTCTGCTACTCCATTTTGCTGAGGAGTCCTAGGTGTGGATAGCTGCCTTTTTATGCCATGTTCCTCACAGTAGTGAGTGAACTCTTGAGAAGTGTATTCACCTCCTCTATCTGATCTCAAACACTTTAGGCTTTTACCGGTCTCCTTCTCCACTCAAGCCTTGTAGATTTTAAACATGTGGAATGCCTCTGATTTCTCTCTGAGAAAGAGTTTCCACATCATTCTTGAGAAATCATCTACAAACAGCATGAAGTACCGATCTCTGTAATAGCTCTTTGTTCTCATCGGTCCACACAAATCTATGTGCACAAGATCTAGAACATTTTCAGCCGAGAAGGATTTACTGTTGAAACTTGTTCTTGTCAGTTTTCCTAACTGACAATCTTTACAAACACCTCTTATTGGTTTTGTAATTTCAAGGAGTCCTCTAACTGATTTCTTCTTGCTCACTTTGAGAATACTGTCAAAGTTTATGTGGCAGAGCCTCTTGTGCCACAACCAGCTATTGTCTTCTTTGGATACAAGACAGATTTTGCTTGATTCTCCTTTGACCGTTGCAATGAGACAGGCTCCTTCCATTGAATCTAGGCAGAACAAATTCCCTTTGCTTTGTCTACTGGTTGCAACATGAGCTCCAGATTGATTCTTGACAACACAGGAACCTTGTCCGAATTTCAACGGGAATCCTTTGTTGTTCAGTTGTGCAATGCTCATTAAGTTGTACTTGAGTCCTTGTACCCAGTACACATCTTCACAGACAACATCATTGCTGAGTGCAATAGAACCTTTACCTTTGATAGCACAGGGAGCATTATTTCCAAAGGTTATTGATCCACCATCACTGAGCTTCAAGCTGATGAACTTGTTCTTATCACTGGTCATATGGTGATTGCATCCGCTGTCAATGATCCAATCATCAAGCTAATGAGATCTTGAGATAAGTGCCATTTCACTTACCATTGGGCTCTCTTCTGTTATTGCAACAAATGCAATTTCTGGATCTTCAGAGTCTTCAAATTCATTGTCTGTGACTTCTTCTGCAAGGTAGCACTCCTTTTCTTTACTCTTGAACCGGTTGCTCTTGTCTTTGTTATCTTTATTTGGACATCTTGCAGCAATATGTCTTATCTTATTGCAAGAGAAACATTTCAGAGGAAGCTTTCTTTTATACTTCTCTTTTCCTCTGGGAAATCTCCTAGCGATGAGTGCTTAAAACTCATCTTTCTCTATCTCTTTTGAGAGTAGATTCTCAACAAGATTACCAATCTTACTGGTAGAACAGTTTCCGGTTTCTCTTCCCTTTTTGGTGGAAGAGGTATTGATAGAAGACTTAAAGGCTACTTCCTGAATGGGTAAGCTATTATCAAAATTACTCAATTCAAATGCAGTCAACTTACTGATTAGGGAGTCTAGAGTGAATTGATCTGTGGTCACCGATCTGAGCTCTTGAATGACAAAGATCTTGATGGCGTACTAAGGTCTAAGCATTCTCAGTATTTTGCTAACCACCTCCTCTTCACTGAGTTTACCTCCAGCGCTCTTGATGGAGTTGATCACTTCTTTGATTCGGTTGCTGTATTGCTCAATGTCTTCTCCTTCATTCATCCTCATGTCATCATACTTTCCTCTGAGGCTTTCAACCTTAGCTCTTTGTACGTTTGGGTCGCCTCCATAAACTAGTTGCAGCTTAGCCCACCTCTTGTGAGCAGTTTCTAGATTTTCAATCTTAGCATAGACATGATCTGGTAGAGTACTAGCTATCATATCCATGGCAGTTGTGTGTTCTGTCTTGATCTTCAATTCATCAGGTGTTAGGGTACCAACGGGTTCACTGTAATTAGTAGTTACATGAGTCCAATATTGAGCTCCAGTGGTTTTCATGTACAGCTTCATTCTACTGCAACATAGGGTAAAGTTTTCCTTTGAAAACTTTGGTTCTTCCTTTCTCATCATCTTGACTTTTTCTTTATGCTGTTAAGCAGAAAAAAAAAGAAACCAACAGCTCAGATACCAATTGATAGTCCCAACCGGTGCTGAGAGAGGAGGGGTGAATCAGCACCTATAAAACTTCTTTCCAATAAATCTGATGAAATATACTTATAACTGTAAGCAAAACAGATTCAAGCATAAAAGTAGCATCAAGCAATCAATCACAAAGTGACACTAGATTTATCACGTGGAAACCCAAATCGAGTGAAAACCACGGTGTGAGGAGACCTCACAAATTCTGTGCTTTTTTGAAGTGTGCCCTGTTAGGAGCCTTCCCTGTTAAAGAATTTTAACGCACTATTAGATGCGACCCGGTTAAGGGATTTGATACAATAAGGCCGGTTAGTGCCTATCTGGTTAAAGGACTTAAAACACTTGAGAAGATGTCACCTGGTTATGGGATTTAATACAAGGGACCTGTTAGAGTCCATCCAAAATACTGGGATTTAGCTATTGTAATTGTTAGAAAACAATAGAAGGATTTGACCTTTTACAAATGTCTTTGCATAGGCTGATAAGATCTTTGTTCTACTCAACTGAGAAGCATCATCGGTCACCGCTGGTATGTTCTCCTTTACTGTTGTGCTTTCTCTGCACACTCTTCTCTCTTTTCTTCTCTTTTCTATTCACCTTAGCTTCTTCACCGTACAGGTTCACTTTTTGCTTTGGCAGAATGAGGGAAAACTATATTCTAGACAAGCACAAGAATATATAGAGTTCTTTCCCTAATTGCGCTTCTCATGCATGACCTAATTACAGATCTCCTTCGAATACATCACTCAGAAGAGTATTAGTTCTCTAAGGAAACATCCGATGCATGCCCTTGCTTTATCTTTTTTATGAAGAAAACAATAGATGCGTGTCAAGCACCCTTCCTTTGCATGTGATAACTCCATGTTTTAAAGCCACAGACTTTGGCTTTAAAACCTTTAAACACGCCTCAAACCGATCACCATGTTAACTCAAAGTCTTCCGAATTTAGTGCAGTAAATCCCAGTCAAAGAGTTGGTTAAGCAGATAGTTGACTATGACTTCCTCGATTCATCTTATCATACAAAAGTCTTCACTTGATTGGTTGAGATCCTTATTTTGTGAACAGGTAAGAACTTTGACCTGTTACCTTTCCTTCCACTGCTTACCGGTTGCACCCTTTCCTCAGTTGCGTTGACGACATTGGTTGTGTTTGTTCCTTGGTTGTGCCCTTTCCTCGGTTGTTGATGCACTTAGCTTAGTGACCGGTTGTGCTTGATGAGCAGATATGGTCTCTTCTATAGTGTCATTGGTTGCCAAACCAGTCTCTTTACATACAGATCCACTCTTGGTGTCCTCCTTAGATCCTTGGACCTTAGGTTGAGATGTTAATGCACCTCCTTCCTCTATCCTCTTTTGCCGATCAATGACAATACATAATTGCCATGTACCGGTATCAAGCTTACCGGTTACCATCTCTTAATGTCAACACCGTACACATGCCCGCCCGACTATTATTATCAAGCAAGTTCGATTGACTATTCAATGAGGGATGGTGACTATTAATATGAAGACAAAGAATAATATTTGTATTATCATCGACTCCAATAATCATCTTGGCCTTATTATAACCCATTGGTTGAACAATATGATGTGCAAGCAGAAGGACGCCAAATATGCCAGTGATGATATGAAAATGATTGACCCAAGGATTACGTGGATGACCAATATGATAACACAGCAAGAATAGAGAAATGAATATCACTACAAACAAGTAGTGACAAAGAGTAGTCGACTCCACCCAAATTCATAGTGATCTCCCACGACAGCATAAGGAAACAAACAAAGCACAATGGCCATAGCCACTAGTGGATACTATCTGCGATGATATCAGTAATCAAGAAGGTGTCGATAAGGTATGGAGAATGGACCTATCGATAACATAGTAACAAGGAAAGAATTTAAAGTAGATTAACATCCATAGTCAACGTACATAGCCAATCTATCCATATCTTGATTATCAGGTCTGGATTATAATGGATTCGATACAAGTTAAAATGAAGAGAAGCGGTATCACTATGGACAAGGTTACGAAGTAATTAAGAGAATCGATGTTAAGTAACCATAACTAATATTAGTTAAGACCAATTGCCATATGGCGCAAACTCCATGAAGGTGAGATATGTCTTATGTAAAGACATGACTTTTGATAGACAACTGTTCGGTGAGGCTGGCTACATAAGGAAGAGGAAAATCAGGCATCAGTGACATTGAAGAATTAATTATATACATTTATCTCTCTTTGTCGATTCCTCTCGATAAAGAGCATAGACAGTTGCTAGCGCAACCTATCTCAATGCAAGGATTATAATTACAGATCAGGGACAACAAATTCAAAGAGTATATAACATTATTGAAATATCAGAGACGGCTCCTGTATAGAACATTGCATAATTCAAAATAGAATATCTAAGACGGCATAATTCTGCCAAGTGTTTATCCTGTCACTTGCAGCATACATCATATTGTATATCAGAGACGGCTCACAAGGTAATGTGCATATTCTAGATTGCTAAATCAGACACAACCAATTTATATATACATTGAAATATATATTGTTTCGAACTACCAAAATATACATTGCAGTCATAGATTCGAACTATCCATTGTATTCCATTGTGGCATTGGAATTACAGTTGTATATACATTTTCCATTATATAATTCATTGCTAGCATTACATCTTTACATTGCATTATAATTCATTAGAACATTTCCATTTTCATAGCATTTTGAATTACCAGGCATATATATCAATCCCTTAGCATACATTGTATTCATTTAGAAGCATTTGAAATTACCAATCATATTCATATTTCATAGAATTGTGTTCATACTTGTTCACCATAAGTCACATAACTGCACTTGCACTCATTAGCCCACATAGTGTCCTAGTAATCTAAAAAAGGGGACATTACAACCTCTACGTGGGGGTATACTTGGTGGAATGTCTGCGAAGATTAAACTGTGCCTGCCCAATGTGGCTTGAAGCTCATCATCATGTTAGTATGCTTGTCCACTTAGAGGTTTGGTTGAAACTAAACATTGTGTTGTCCAAACAACTTCGTCATGTTTGAAAAATTACTTCCATCCGCTTTGTCAAATTCTCCCTCGAACTGGCATTCGACATTCCTCTCAGTACCACCTTCTTGCCATCCACTTCGAATGATAACTCCATCCTCTTGAAACTTTGTGTGCTGGGTGAGGGTCTCCCTCCATTTAATGCCCAAGATGACATCTGTATCATCCAAATCTACCACAAAGAAATCATCTATTGTTGTGTAGTTCCCCATGGTGATGTTGAGTTGCAGAACCAAATGAGTACATGACAATATATTTCCTCTCACCACCTTGACTTCGAACCCCTCATGTTCCTTCGTAGGAAAACCCCACCTAGTTTCAAGTGATGAGTTGATGAAGTTGAGTGTGGCCCCATTGTCGAGCATGATTACAACCCACTGCCCTTGGAGTGTACCATGAAACCGAAATATACTACACCTTGGACTGCTGACCAGTGCAACAATGGTGCCTCCCCTTTGTACTAGTGTGTCAATTCTCTCTGCACATTTTGTTTCTCCTTTTGCTTGCCCTTCCTCATGTAGCTCAATTTCTTTTCTCTCCTCCCCGTTGTCAAACACCACTTCAATGTAGTGGAACTTTCCCTTTCCTAAGCATCGGCGACCTGGTTCCCATGATTCCTTACATGCGAAGCAAATCTTCCTTCTCCTAAGATCTTTTTTTGTGGCCTCGTCCAATGATTGATTCTTCGGGTACTGTTCACTGTCCTTTTCCTTCGGTGCGAGGGGTGGTTTGGCTTGTGTGTAACTCTTGGAAGAAGAAGATGAGGTAGTCATGTCAACGTGCCTTCTTAATCGCTTTTGTGAATGCATTGAGGTTGAACCCTTTGACCTAACCCTTTAGGGGTTCCATCAATCCATCCATGAATAGCACATCCAGTCTCCCCTTTGAGATGTCTATAACCAACATTGATAGTCTCTAAAATTCTGTGATGTAATTGTCCACTGGTTTGATTTGCTTTAGTTGTGCCAACTCCTTGAAGTTGAGCTCTGGATCCTTCCTGTCAAAGCGATCTATGAGACTCTCTGTGAAATCGGTATATGAAGTGACTCGATCGTGGCCCAGGGTGACCATTCCATGATGCCACCATTCATGAGCGAATCCCTCCAAGTGGAGCATTGCAAATTTGATCGTCTCATCTTTGGGCATTGGGTTTAGCTGAAAGTAGGTATCTGCTTTCTTTACCCACACTCGTGCTGATGTTTTTCTAGAGCCATCAAAAGTAGATAGGTTCAACTTGTCGATCTTTTGCTTGATGTCATTATTGTGATGGCCATATCTCTTAGAATATCTCATTTGCAAATCCACAAAATCTTTGAAGGGTAGTTTTGATCCAAATTTAACATCAAACCAATCTTGCCTAAACTGATCTTGCATCTCCAAGAATGTAGGCTCTTGTTCTCCATGTTATTCAATACTTTGAGAAATCATAAGGCATGTGTGGGAACACTGTGTATGAGACCTCTTATTCACAGTTTCATCGTCGTGCCCATTATGATTCCCATTTGTCCTTCCTTCTGCCAAAAACTGAAGTGTTTCACTAATTTGTTGTTGTCCTTTTGCCAAAGTCTCATCGAGTTGTTGTTATCCTTGCACCAAGGTCTCACTGAGTTGTCCCCGTGTTAGCTCTTGTAGAAATCTCATTATTTTAGTGCTTGATTCCCCCATCTTATCTACTGATTGGGATATTGTCCACATCCAACGTTACCCATCAGGCTGGCAAGATCACTTGCTTTGATACCACTGTAATGTACCAATGACACACCTCAACTATACGGAACACCTCCTCTAACTTACAACACACATCCATCGTACTTGATGTTACACCACCAGCGTACGACACCCACAACTCTCCCATACGACAAACACCTTCCTTGTCCCTCCTCTTGTATGGTCAACACAAGACTCCTGTACGGTCAAATTCAAGATTTCCACTGTCAATTTCACTTGCTCACGTACGCTACAGCACCTACAAACTCCCACTTTTGTGTGACACTCAATTCTCCATGTATGACATGGCACTCATGTGGCCTGGAAGATGAAATGGCCTAGTTTGCAAATAGCGGTTATCTATCTTCAAATCTTTTATTAAATATTATAGAATGCACATGCAAGAAATGAACATACTCAAATGATGTACTAAATCACCAAGAATAGAATATTTGTATTCTCAGATTACATCAAATGTGTCTTCAACTGAAGAATTCACAAATTTTGACCAACAGGCAGAATAGGGCGAGGAGTGACTCCCCCCGAAATTGTGAATGCCAGAACAAGGAGAATCTCGCACCTCTGAAACAACGAACAACACTGAATTCCAACTGGAATTGCGAATGCACAAGAAAATAAACTCCATGATGATTTCCTTCAATGCAAACCATGGCCTTATAAAGAGCTCCAAGAAGTTTCCTGAAGGGTTACAAGTAGGCCGATATTAGTTATTTATTACTATTTATTTAATAATTAAATTAATTAATTAAAAGGGTCTGTAAGATATTATTAAATTTAGGACCACTTAATCAATTAATTTAATTAAGTCATCTAAATATTTTGGGGACATTACACTTTGCAATTGGGGTAGTGATAGGTAGAACAGAGAATTCGACCTTATGATGCAGATGATGGCTAGATAGATGGGTATTGATGTGAATGGCGAGAATAATGGTGGTAGAAACAACAGAGGTAACAATGGCGGGCATAATGGATAGAATGATGGTAATGGAGGAGGACGGGAGGTTGATAATTTTGGCCATGTAGCTAGACCAACAAGGATAGTTAGTTCGAGGGCATTTATACCCACCTTCCCACCTAGAGTCGCGGTACAACCAGAGAATGCGCCACAAATTACTAAGTTACATGCTTAGTTTCATTAAGTTTGGGAGAATGGAGGAGAAGAATTTCAGTCAGCCATCTATTTCAAGGGGTACATGGATGTTAGATTGAAACATTTTCATCATACTGGGGGCAAGGGGGAAACATAATGGTTTGCAAAAAAAGGTGAGCAAGCTCACACTACCATACTTTGATGGGTCTAGAAAGACCACTGCTAGAGCATGGGTACAAATGGTTTATTTCCAGCTAAATCCAATGCTAGAGGAAGAAGCCATTAAATTTGTAGCACTACATCTGGATGGCTTAGCACATGAGTAGTGACATCATAGCATGGTCACTATTGGCCTTGACCACATCACTTTGTAAGTGGAGTTAAATGAGATCTTGATCAAGAGATTTGACAAGAAGGATTTAAAGTTATATTTCAAGGAGTTATCTCAACTTAGTCAGTGGGGATCAGTTGAGACATTTACAACGGATTTTCAAAAGCTTTAAGTTTTGGTGATGCATATCTCACAAAGGAGGTTATTGGTTTTGTTTATGAATGGTTTGGCAAAGCCACTAAAGGGATGGATGAAGAGCCTTAATCCTTCGACATTGTAAGAAGCCTACAAAAAGATGAGAGATGTGGAACCTTCGTCATCAAAGGATAAATTTCAATCGAAGGGTTTTTCATCAAAGGAGAAAGATAAGAAACATTTCCAGAAGGATTCTCATCAGCCAAAGAAAGATTCAAACTGTTTGGACAGTGAGCAGTTAAAAGATCTTAGGAGGAGAAAACTATGTTTTTATTGCAGAGAGACTTGGGATCCTTCACACAAGTGTTTAGTCAAAGGAAAATCAACACAAATTGAGTAGTCAACATTAGAGAATGAAAAACAACAATCTGATTTTGAGGTCAGCGATGAGGAAAATACAACATGAGAGGAGTCGAGTGGTGAAAAAACTATTGCACGAATTACTGGTACTGAGAAGGCAATAACTTTTAAAGTGAGTAGTATGATACAGGGGCAGCGAGTTGTTACATGACACAGGGGCTACTCATAATTTTTACTCTGAGAGTTTGGTTAAGAAGAAAGGGCTTCAGATAGAGGGGCATGAGGGCTTCAGATTTATTGTGGCTAGTGGGCATAAGCTACAGAGTACTCGCATGATTACTGATCTTCACATGCAGATGGGAGAATACAACATGGTGGGTAATTTTTATGTAGTGGATATGGGAGATTATGTTGTTATTCTTGGTATGACTTGGATGAAGTCACTAGTTGAGTTCACTTTCAATTTGGAGAAAATGGAGATGTGGTTTGACTTTGAACACCAGGGTAGGAAAGTGGTACTAAAAGGCTTATTAGATGGTGGACTCATGGTGGTCCGACTTAGGAGGACAGAGCAATTGTTTAGATACGATGGGGTGGATTTGGTAGCAAAGTGTCTTATTATGCCTACAGTTTCAGAGCAACAGATTAAGAGTTATCACCTCGATGTTCAAAAGGTTATATCCAACCACACTAAGGTGTCTGATAGCATTCCACATGGAGTCCCACCTGAGAGAGGTATTGAGCATGTGATAGAATTGGAGGAGGGGGAAAAATGTAATAATCTCTACCCAGTCTGTCCTCAACTTTTTAGTTTAATTCCATATGCATTTTGTCGAATAATTGGTGTGCAAGGTTTATTTTGAAATTTTCAGATATCAGATTTTTAGTAGCAGCATTATGACAAACAGTTGGCTTGACGTCAACTTTTGCTCTTAATTGGAACAGTCTGGGTAGTATCACTTGTTAATTTTGTCAGCTCCCACTAAATTTTCTACACTTTCAGTTTGATAGTAATAATTCACCTTCCGCTAAGGCTGAAACTTCAATTCTGCCACCATGGGAATACAAACCAAGCTCCATTCTTTCTGCCAATATTGTAGATGCAATAACAGCTCAACAATGTATGAGCTGCAAGTACCAAAGAAGACTCTTCTCGATGATTGGCGTTAATGGGCCGAACTCACTTAAGATGAGTGATATTAACAATGTCTCTATCTCACCCATATCATCACCAGGAAGGGTAGATGGATAAATTAAGCTCGGGCCCAAAATATTATTTTCAATAGATGATCCTAGTAATATTTGATGCAACCCATATTTTGACCTCTCATGGAAAATAGTAATGTCTTCTTAAGATTCCAAATTTATCCATGACAAATACCATTGGATGTGACCATGCTCCTTCCCTCTGCCATGATTCCTCGTCAACCATTGGCTTCCTACGCACCTTTGATATTCACGACCATGAGCTTCAATAATTTATCGAATTGATACTATGCCAAAAACTTTAGGAAAAACCTACCAATGAGAATGTCATATTAGTTCATAACTTTGGCAAGCAGCTGATGATATAATTTTCACAGCAATAAATTCTTCAACCACCAAAAATATTACAATATTGACTCTTAGGAAAGTTGGATGATTAATATAAATTTTCCTCTTATTTCACATGCCAATATTGCGCCCAAGCCCGAAATAAGACTTTCACATCATATTTTAATTTCAATGCATGGAATAAATATTTAATTAATTGCACCTATGTGGGTTTCTTAATTGATGGTGGCTTCCTTTAATAATCCGAGCAAATATTAATCCATTCAAACATTAATGATAAACAACAACCAAACTTAGAAGAAGTCATCCATAATATAAACCCGACCCTCCTATATATATCTTCAGTAATTATAACATTTGGAGTATATAGCCGAATTTCCCACAAATAGTATATTATTCAGGAAATAATATTCTTTCTTCAAATTAGATATAAGCACCAATTATTCCTCACCAGTAATATCACCATCTTTGAAACAAACAAATTTCTTACAGATTTTTGCCCAAACATAGACTCCGTTGTGAATCTACCTTATCAAAGAACTAGGTTTCCATCCAGCTCTTCACAAACAACTAAAGGTTTTTGTCTCCATAAATTCTAGCTATTGCCAAAGCATCAAACAATTTCATCAACTTCAATAATAATTTGAACATGCCTTGAATAATCCTCTCCATAGATTTTATAACATTCTCCAGGAAACTCTTTGCTTTCCATCAACTTGTCTCTTGGCATTCCATATCCATGTCTTTTAAAGTTACTTTTATTTTATATATTCGGCTGGCATAAAAAGTCACTTTAATTACTTTAAATAAAAGTCACTTTAATTACTTTATTAAATAATTAAATTAAGTTGTCTTTATATTTCAACGACTTAAATTTTTAATTATTTAATTAATTTCAAAGGTCCCATAAAGGGGACATTACAGTCCTCCCTCCTCAGAGATTTCTTGTCTTCAAGCAATCATGAATTTCCATACCAATACCAGGATCCCAAATAAATCTGCAAATAGCTTCATTGCACAATCTGGAATAACCAAACTCAAAGTCAAAACCTCTCTGAAACCTGGTATAACAAACATCCAGAAAATGCAAACTGAAAATCATGCAAGCTGTGAATCTATAATGTTCCCAATTTTTGCTCACCTCGGATTTAATAAACTTTCAATGGAATCTACGATTATTAATTAAGTTCTACTTAATAATAATATCAAGCTTATTTCTTAGTTGGCCTAGTTATTAAAGAAGTTCATTTAATCAGGTTGTTATATCATGATGCCAAAGCTAAGTGGAGAATTAAAATAATTTAATAACTATTAAGTAAATTAATAATTATTTTGAGGTTTTTTTCTTCTATGTTATTACTAAGTGTTTTGCAAAGACACTTTATAAGTGTAAATTGGTGTCTTAATGTGGGGGAGGAATTATAATTAAAAATTACAATTCAATTATTTGAACTTTGTCTCTTTGTGACGTGAGACATATTGAAATGATATTAATTATTCAAAAGTTCAAAGGTATGCATCAAAAGCAGACATGTATGAGTTCAAAATTCATTTGATGGGTAACTCGGAAGCTACCTGGTCAGATTTGGCAAGTATAGATTATATGGGCAATAAGGAAATCAAACCAAGGGTCATTCATGCATGTGGTCTCTGGAATTTTTGAGTTTGGTGATCGCGGTTGTCATGGGTTTGCAGAAATTACAAGTCCAGGAGAATTGGCAATTTTCTATGACTTATGGCACTTTGAGTTGGTTGTTGAGGGCCAATGAATTGTGCAGCAGCAAAGGGTCGAATGGAGGTATCAAAGGCAATAATTGGAGGTCATTTTGGGTAGAAAATACATGTCATTCCATCACAGAGGAGCTTAGAAAAGACAACAGTTGTGTTGGTATATTGATTGCAATTAATAAGTGCCAACGTGTGAAGTGTTAGCTGCTGGGCATTGAGGAGAAAACTGTAGTCTTCAAGGCTATGATTTGAGGTATCTGACTAGCGTATGACATTTGGCCGGGACAATTTGAGGTGAGAGCGCTCTCTTCTACAACCCCAAACTTCAGCACTAAATTGCTTGAAGATTGTTGGAGCAATGAAGACTATCTGTGACTATTGTGGCTTAATCAGAGGACTATATGATGCAGAGGCACTTGCCACTAGTGCATGCATCTTGAATTCACCTATAACTCTTAGGATGAAACATGATCCAAATCAATAAACAACTATCAGAGGCAATAGATATATCAACATTCATCATGAAAAATAACATTATAGGTCACTATATATGACAGGTTCTTCTACAAGATGTATTCCAAACATCCTTAATACATTTCCCAAGAACTCTCATAAAGGTTCATTTCACTTGTCCATATCTGGTCTAAAACTCTCCAACTTGATCCTACAAGATCAAGCATCAAAACAACATTATATTCTTTGGCTTCATTTACACAACTCCCTTTCAATCCATTAGACATCATTGATTTGCAAAACCAAACAATTAAATCTCAAAACTTGCAAACTTACTGTCCCTGCCACCTTCTTTCTATACCTGCACTCAGAAATTAATAACTTTTGTTCTGTATACTATTTTCACAATCTCTCCGGTGGAGACTTAGAAAATTTGATTTCCCAAAACATATTCCAAAATTAGCAAAATCCAACGGTTGGTTCAAAATTTATGACTCCCGTTCGGAGACCCATTTTACTGTTCCAGAATCAGAAAAAACATCCACACACATCCGTCTAGGGCATCAAGTTTATTACTCCAGACCTATCCATTTAATTCCAAACCAAATCCATTATAAAGATACATGAATCCCCTTCAATAGTATGTAACTTTTAGATTTTTCCAATGGTATATTTGTGAGGAATCTCAGACTCTTCCCAAACAGCCTCTTCCATGAGGGTTTCAAACTGTTTTTACTAAATCATTCATAACTTTCAAAATACTTAATGAAATTGATCCAAATCAGAAAAAAATGAAAGGTTATTCCACCTACATACTTTACATGCCAAAAATACATTGTTCCCAGGCTGTATAGGTCCATACAAGGCCTGGGAACAGCATTGTACTATCAAAAAGCAATCAAAACACCAAGTAATGAATGCCAGATCTTACCAAAATGACTTCCTTCCTTCCAATAGCTTTTCCCAAACGTATTTGGATCATACAATCAAGGCTTAATATAGTTTCTTGTTCCTTCAACCACTCATAACCAACTATTAACCTCTTTTGCAACTTTTTGTTGTCAAGTTGACAACTTTTACACTTTTGCACAAATGACTTCATGGCTTTATAAAAACCATTCAAACACATCATATGACTCCTCAAATGACTAAATACACCTATTTTAGCCTTTTCTTGGCTCTATTACATCATTTTTAACTTTTGACCAACTAGGCCCCGAATGACAACTAAATGACACCTTTACATTTTTGTTTGCCATTAGGCATTACATTTGATTCTATTACATGGAATATCATATCCAAACATATGGATTTACATCTTACATTTAAAATATCTTAGAATCTCCTACAATGTCTTGATGTCTAGGTGCTCCTGCACCACTATATAATTGCATTCAGTGGCAGTGTTAACTTTAAATGCTACTACGATTTGAAGGAGCAAGGCATAATTTTGTTCCGAGGTGCTAATTTTTCATTTACAGGCCTCTACGTCAAAGGAGATTATCATTCCGGGTTGCTGCGATAATCTTTATCTATTAATTGATCAATGTTGAATGCTGAGTCATCTCCAGGTTCTTAGATTTCTCTAATAAAACTGTGATTTATAGTTGGTATTGTAAATAATTTCAAGAGTTTAAGCTTTAAAAATCTTCGCATTGAGATTGTTATTTTCCAAGCATTTCTTTAAATTCTATTTTTTCCGAAAAATCCCAAAAAAGCATATATGTCTGAAAGCTCAAAAAAATTAATAAATTGGATAAAACACACAACTCTCAAATACATACCAAATTAGTGCTAGCAGTGAATTTAGAGCCAGAAGGGTTCTTACAGAATCCTCTTTTTTGACAGTGAGTACATCTTATACCATGATGAAGTATAATCCTCTTTATACCAATCATTCAGTCTCTTCTTATTTGTCATCATATGCATATTTAAGTCATCAACTTGCAGGCTAAAAGAGAAACGATATGCACTCCTCACAATGCAATCAAGCTGATATGTTCCACGTTTTTGCAAAAATTGATGTTTACAACTATGGGACTCATACCCATCATGCTTTCGCTGATCCACTCTGTCAAAACTACAGTTTGAATCCCACATATTTCTTGTGTCATCTAAGTCAAGAGGCACTCCACCATCCAACTCGAAGAATGGATTATCATATATCACATCCTTGTCTACTTCAAATAATGGATTATCAACGAACTGGAAAATTGTCTCATGCTGATTTATGCTTTCATTTTCTGATTTCTAAATCAAGTGGGTAGCAATGTTTTCATCTTGAAATAAAAATGCACTTGTGATCTTAGCCTCCATCTTGTGTGTTGAAAGTACTCTGGGCTCGCCATCTGGTGAAGCCTTCAACACTACCTCCTTCCCATCCTATAAGAATTCTAACTGCATCTTGTGATGATCTAAGGTGTACCTACCAATTGACTAAAGACACTGCATGCCTAGAACAACATCAAGTTGTTCTAGCTTAATCACATAGAAGATATCAGCCAATGTGTAGACCCAAACAGAATACTAAGACAGGAAATTTCTATAGTGAAACTCAAGGTTTCACTACTAGCAACTATCACCTTAAAACTTGAGAATTCTCAACCTATAATCCACGCTCTACGACTAGTTGCTCACCAATAAAGTTGTATGTAGCTCCAGTGTCTCCCAAACAGACTATTGGCTGCCCCTTAAGTACTCCCTTTAATTGAAAGGGATAGTACCAAGCTACTCCTGAAATTGTAGCAATGATGACTTTAGGCTGATCAGTCCTATTTTCATTCTTTCCATTGAGGGCTACTTATTATTCTCCTCATTGTTTTCTTCATATTTTCTATCCTTAATCCTCTCTTCCTCATCCTCTGAAACTACCTCAATGTAATATATTTTCCCTTTTCCCTGGCACCTATGTTCGGGAGTCAATGGTTCTTTACAGGTGAAACATAGTTTCTTCCTCAGCTCATTTCTTGTCTCATAATCCACCTTAGGAGGGATAGTCTTAGGCTGATCATCACTCTTCTGATTTTATTTAGAGCTTTTGGGATTTCATTTAGGCTGCTGAAAAGAAGTGGATGAAGTGTCTAGGTCCATTGCCTTTTTAATTGCATCCTGTAGAGAATTGGGTTTGAGGACCTTCACAATTCCTTTGATTATATCATTCAAACATTCAACAAATAGCATGACCTTCCTTTTATCTATCATATCTGGAACCATCACTGAAATTCTCTGAAACTCATTGATAAGAGTCCAACGAACCACTCTATTTCAGTTGTGCCAACTCCCTGTAGTATACTTATATATCCTTTCTATCAAAGTGGGCAATGAACTTAGTGCTGAACTCCTTGTAAGAATTAATTAGTCCATGGTCTTGTGTTACGAGACCATGATGCCACCAATCATATGCTGCCCCCTCTAAGTGCATCGTAGCAAATTTAATGGCATCTTTTTCTTTCATGGGTTTAAGTGTCATAAATGTGTCTAACTTATGTATCCAAGCACGAGCAGTTGTCTTTCTTACCTTGTCCTCATGGTTTCTCTTCGCTGCCCCATATATTGTATGCATCTTACATCTGCTTTGACATGATTTGGTAGTAAATCTCATTCATCATGCATATGCCATCAGGTATGTCCACTGCTGCTTCAACATTATTTACTTCCTCTTCATCACTACTATCAAAAAAAGTAGGCGAAAGGCCTATCCAAAGAGCGTGTGGGAACTCTTTCACCTCATGGGGAACCAACTGTGCTACCACCAACACTATGACTACACTGGGATCTTGTTGCACTCAACTATTGTATAGCTACTGTAAGATGCTAACGAATATTGGCCACGTGTTCTTGTCCTATTTGAATTCCTTTTAGAGTATCTCTTACTTCCTTGGCCTCATCCCATGGTGGACTATTATTCCTCCTATCACCCATCTCTGCAACTTTTTCAACACTGCTAGAAGATGAACCAATCTCAGGTACTTGTAAGTAATTAAAGAAGCAAGTTGACCCCTGCAAGGAAAGCTCTCATCATCTATAAAACGATATTGGTAGAGAGTGAAATTCATTTCAACACAAGTCAACTTACAAGTTAGCAGAAGAAGGAAGTTCTCAGCTCAAAATTGCACCAAAGGGAGAAGTTCTCAATTCAAAATCGCTGAAGGAAGGGAGAAACAAAGAGCTTTTCAAGATCAAATCCATTAATTACTTGTAGAAAATAAATTTTTAAACCCTCCTTCAAGCTTGTAGTGCTAATAATCAGTTCTAAATGACAAATTTCCCTTTAATTTTCCTTGAGTTTTCATAGAAAGAGGATAATTCCCAACATTTTGAGATCAAATTTTAGGAATGTTATCTGCAGATTTCATGGAATTTTCAGTCTTAACTCATTTTTTTTTCTATTTTTTGAAGGTTAAAATGCTTAAAATTCATGAATAAAATCATAATAGGAGCATATTCTTCTTAAATGTTTTTGCAGCCTTTAAATATCACCAATTATGAGTTTCACACAAGTACTATGTCTGCACCAATAAATAATAGAGCTGCAATCAAGAAAGAACAAGTTAAGGAGGTGCTTAAGGGGTTCTATCTTGAATCCCATATGTCGTCTAAATGGAAGAAGGAAAGAGACACCAAATTTGAACCATTCAACATTGTTCAGTTTAAGAAAAGACTATTTGACACATGTGCTAGAAGTGATGCAGATGGTTTGAACTTGGAACAATTGAAGGAGAATGTGAAAGAATGTGTATCTCAAAGAAATGGAAGCTATCCAAGAAAGCCAGTTAGATGATATATTTTCGCTTATGATCTACATAAATAATTTTCACAGGCAAGAGAACAAGTGGCAAATTACTTTCAGCCAATACATTGAAACCTTCTATGTGATAGGAGTGCAATTGGATACCTTAGCATAGAAATAGATGATCTTAACTTGCTCATGGTCAGATTGAGTGCATTTGTGGATAAAGAGAAAAGAAAAGGGAATTGCATCTTGGAGTCTGGTTGTATGGATTAGTTTGCTAGGTGTTAGCCTTATCTCTATCCAAATGGATCTTTCTCCTTGTGCCTTGTTTCAACAATAAAACAACCAATCATTCAATAGTTAATTGTGCTTTTTTATAAACCCTAATTAGGGTTCTATGTTCTAATTTTGGCCATTGATCTTAGATCAATCTGGATAATTTTTTGGGTACCTATATAAACCCTTCTCATTTCATTTGTTAAGGGAGATTCATTAGATAGGCAGATAGGTAGATAGTTAGCTCTTGCTCTTTAGAATAAAAGTAGAGTAGGAGAAGGAGAAGACATTGTTGTAAGATATGGTGGATTCATGTTTATTTCAACTTGTTGCATGGTGTTCTTCCAACTTCTCAATTGCTAGATGAAGTGCTTTGATTTCAATGGAGAAATATAATAGTGTTTGATGAATTTCCTCGGCTCATACTTTTTGCATCTTGTTGATTAAGGTTTAGTGCAAAGTTAGCCCGAGTCTCTATTATATTGAAGTTGGCATTAGTTGAATAACCGGTAAGATTGTCACCGGTACATGGCAAAAGAGGTATTCTCATTGATTGGCATAAAGGTGTTGTCATTTATGACTAAGGATACCAGTGTTCGATCTGTGAAGCAAGGACAGACATAGCTGACTAGAGTAAGTGCGAGGAGAGACTGGTTTGGAAACCGGTGACACTGTGCACATAAGAAGAGACTATATCTATTACTAATAATGCTCTAATTGATCATCAAAGGAACCAGTCACCAAGGAAGGATACAATCGATAACCGGTAATAGGAACTGAGGAAAGGATGCAACTGGTACAACTAATGAAAGGGACAGTGACAGGTTAAAGCTCTTACCTGTGCACAACCTAAGGATCTTAACTGATCACGTGAAGATTACACCATGACTAATGAACCGGGGAAAGTCATTTTCGACAAACACTTATTTGACTCTTTGACCGGGATTTATTGCACAAAATCCAGTAGACTTTGAGTTATTGAGACGATCAGTACAAGGCGAGATTGAAGATTTTAATGCCGAAGTTTGTGGCATTAAAACATGAAGATATATAATTTGTGAAGGAAATCTTTTGACACACATTTGTCGTTTCTTTCATAAAGCGGATAAAGCATGGCATGCATTGGATGTTCTCTCAGTGAACTGAGACTCCACTAGGTGATGGATCCGAAGGTGATCTTTAAACATGTCATGCATGTAAAAAGAAAAATAGGGCAAGAAGTCTATATATTCCTCTGCCTAACAAGAATATAGTTTGCTCTCATTCTGCCAAAATAAAGAGTGAACCTGTATGCTGAAGAAGCTAAGGTGAAGAGAGGAGAAGAAAGTAGAGTGTGCAGAGAAGCACAACAACGAAGGAGAACATACTTGCAGAGACCGGTGATGATTCTCAGTTGAGTATAACAGCGACCTTATCAGGCTCAGCAAAGCCATCATCAAAAGATCAAACCCCCTTTGTTCCTCTTTGATAATTGCAATAGCCAAATCCTAGTATTTTGGGTGGACATTAACAGGTCCCTTGTATCAAATCCCTTAACCGGGTGACATTTGTGTAGGTGTTCTACGTCCTCTAACTAGGCAAGCTCTAACAGGCCTTATTGTATCAAATCCCTTAATCGGGTCGCACCTAACAATACGTTTTTAATCGTTTAATAAGGAAGGCTCCTTACAGAGAACACTTCAGAAGAGTGCAAAATTTGTGAGGTCTGCTCACACCGTGGTTTTCTCCCAATTTGGGTTTCCACATGATAAATTTGGTGTTGCTTATTGTTGATTGTGTGATAGCTATTTCTGTTTTGCTTACAGTTTGTTAGCTACATTATATCAGATTTATTTTGAAAATTTTAATAGGTGCTGATTCACCCCTCCTCTCTCAGCACCGGTTGGGACCATCAATTGGTATCAGAGCCAAGTTCCTTTTCTTTGCTGCTCAACCACAACAAGAAAAAGATAAGATGATGAGAAAGGAAGGACCAAAGTTTCTAAGGAAAACTTTACTCTGTGGTGCAGCAGAATGAAGCTGTACATGAAGATCACTGGAGATCAATACTGGACTCATGTAATCCATGATTACACTGAACCCACCGGCACCCTGACACCTGATGAACTAAAGATCAGGACAGAGCATGCATATGCAATGGATATGATAGCAAGCACGCTACCTGGTTATGTCTACACAGAGATTGAAAATCTAGATACTGCTCACAAGATGTGGACTAAGCTTCAAATAGTGTATGGTGGTGACCCACATGTTCAAAGAGCTAAGGTAGAAAGCCTTAGAGGTAAATATGATGATATGAGAATGAACGAGGGAGAAGATATTGAGCAATACAACAAAAAAATCAAAGAAGTGATGAACTTCATCAAAAGCGCTGGAGAAACACTGAGTGAAGATGTGATAAGAAAAATACTAAGAACGCTAAGGCCTCAATATGCTATCAAGATCTCAGCCATATAGGAGCTCAGATTAGTGACCATTGCTCAAGTCACTCTTGACTCCCTAATCAGTAAGTTGACTGCATTTGAATTGAGCAATTTTGATAACAGCCTACCCATACAAGAAGTTGCTTTTAAATCTTTTGTTAATACTTTACCGGTTACTGAGAGGGGGGGTGAATCAATAAAAACTATCTTTGATGCAGTTTAAAACTTGTAAACGGATTCTCTAATGTAAAACAGAATGTAAACAGTCATTCACAAGCATAAACAGATTCACACATATCAACATAAGTATTTATACGTGGAAACCCTCGGTTAGAAAGAAAAATCATGGTGAGATAGAGCTCACAACTTCACTACTGCAGAATGAAGGCGCCTTGTTAGGAGCTTACAAAAGCACGAATTAAAGTGCTGCCCGCTTAAGGGCTTTTACAAAAGATCTGTTAAGATCTAAGCCCTGTTAGGAGCTGCCTAGTTACAGGACTTTGAACATCAACATAGATGCCACCCTGTTAGGGGATTTTACAAATAACCAATTAGGTTCACCTTGATAGAGGGATTTCTATATGCTTTCACCTCTTATAAAAGCAATGATCTATTTTGACACTGACTGTTTGATTAGATCATACCTGTTGATCTCATCTCCGGTTTGCCTGGCTGTTGATCTCTCTTTCTTTCTTCACCTCTGTGCCTGAAGCATTCCTTAGGAGATATCACTCCTTTTCTCTTTATGCAATCATCAACTATCAACAACAACACTCTTTGTGTCCTATGACCTGTATTTATAGAACAGTACATTGTAAGGAAACCCTTAATTCATAGAACCACCAGGCTGCAAACTCCGCAATAAATCATGCAATCAGCAAAAAAGCTTATGCGCTTTGATCTGGAGTTTACCTTACAGAACATCCATAGGAATAAAGCTAACTCCTGTTAAAAAGCTAACTCTACTTCAAAGCGGTGGATGTCCCGTGCAATCTGGCTTTTAACTCAACTGATCCACTAAATCCGGATCGGATCTATCTTGCAGTTAGATCGGTATACCCTTATACCCGGTTTGTGCTTACCCGGTTTGCCCTTACCCGGTACTGAGTACTTGGTTCAGTCTACCGGTGCATCTACCGAAATAGTCAATCGGTGCATACACTCTGTTGCTTGTCTACAATGTTATGTAAGTGTTGTGAGCGCCCGGTGACCCCTTACTGGTGCATAGTGTTTGAGGATCAACACTAATGACAACTTAATATTGCTAACAATCTTCCCCTTTGTCATTGGTGGCAAAACTATGCACAACACAAACTTTACTAACTTACTAATCACAGTGCCTTGTATCGATAGAACACTGCTTCCCTTGTTCTGAACTTCCCCTGACAAATTTCTCCGGATGAAAGTTTTGCACTAATCCATCCTGTCTATTTATTTCTGTGTATCTTCTTCCCCTTTTTGCCTCCATAGGACAAAGAGTAATGCGTTTCTTCACAGTTGAAGCTTAGTGAAGATATCCTTATATATTGTTCTTGCTAAGTGAAGGAATGGTGCCCACTAACCGGTTACATATTATGTATTCTTTTGGGTTGTTGTCAGAGAAATAATGATATTCTCCATGTCTTCCACAGTTTTGTAGGCTGGTTCATTTATTATAGCTTCTGTAGAATTCGTTGATAGATTCATGATGTCCAATGTTGGAGCTGAAAACATTTGAAATCCAATGATATCTTGGATCCGCTTATTTTTCTCTTTAGCAATTTTTCTCAGTGCAAGAGTTAAACTTGTCATTTCTCTGCTATAGGATGTTGTAGTTTTGTTTTTTATATCAAATTGAGAGGACAATGCTTTAATCTCTTCTGTTATCTTGGCAGACTTTTTTGATAGGTCTTGTAAAAACACTTCAAAGTTTGATGTTCGGCTCATCAAACTTCCTGCTTCTTGAAGTTGCTATTGTAGAATTCTCAGGTTGGTTGTCATATGCACTCTGATATCTTCAACCTGTTTGTGGAGTATCTCCACTCTTTTCTTCTCATAATGGTCAATCGCCACTGTTTCCGGATATGTGAGATCCTCACCGATTGCCTGTGCCAACACTTCTAACTGATCGATGACCGGTTCATCGTTGTCTACGTCAATATCAGGAACGAAGTTGCACAGAATATTCTTTACAGTGGTTAGGACCAGTGTTCCAAGACTCGGACTCGCCTCGGACTCGAAAAGCTCAAAATGGACTCGGACTCGGACTCGGCGCCCGGACTCGGCAAGGACTCGGCAAGGACTCGGCAAATCAAAAAACCCATGAAATGCAAAGATTTTTAAGGATTTTAAGTTTTTTTCCTGCAATATTTAGTCAATTAACATCTAATACACAATAATTGAGATAAATAGAAACTCCTTTGCACACATACACAACTTTGCATAGATCACATAAGTAAAAATACGGATTTCGGAAGAAAACTAGTTAAAGTTACTGACACTGTCAAACCAAATAACATATAGAAATCTGAAATATAGTGTCACTGTCAAATGATAAATCAAAATGTCTACAATATTCATGGAATATGAAATCCATGGAATGAGAAGTTCAAAACATATATCAAAGATTCAAAATAAAGGCTCATAGCCTCATAGTAGCCTATGTCCTCCTACGAGTACGCCTAAAATGACAAATGGAAGACTCTATAGCCATCCTCTCTCCCTGTGTCTGAGGCTGAACCAAAACAGGATCCTCAGTGACATGCTCATCAGAAACCTCCTCCTCCTCATCATCCTCCTCATCATCACCCTCCTCATAATCCTCATCATCAGACTCGGATCCACCACTGTCAGCCTCAGGGTCCTGCACTGGGTCTCCTCGTGCTCTAGCCTCCTCCTGTGCCATCGCTACTGCCTCTGCCTCTCGATCCACCTGATCAACCCACTCCAAGTCTCTATCACTGAAGACAGGATCATTCATCTCAGTGTTCCACTCTTCTTGTGGATCAATGTTCTCTAATTGAATTGGAGATGTGTCAGTGCCCAAGATACGTTTGTGACGAAGGCGAAGGTTGTAGTGAACAAACACAAGATCATTCATCTTTTTCACGGCAATTCTTCAATGAGAGCCAACCGGTTTTCTTCCTAAAACCCCAATCCTCTTCTCTCAAGCCTTTTTTCTCTTTTCTTTCCTTATGCAAGTGATAGAATGACCTTTTTAGGTCAAAGACATATTATAACATGCATAACAAACCAAAAAAACAAAACAAAATAATTAAAAAGTGCTTTTTTAAAGCGCTGAAAAGCGCTCACTGCCGGCAGAGTCCAGGCATCGGGACTCGCCGAGTCTGGCGAGTCCATGGACTCTGCAGGACTCGGCGAGTCCATGCCTGACTCGGCCGAGTCCGAGTCCAGAGGCAGCCAGACTCGGCTGGCCTGACTCTGGCTCGGACTCGCCGAGTCAGGCATGGACTCGGCGAGTCCTGGAACGCTGGTTAGGACCATGTCCTGTTTTCTTTTGGTCAGCTCCTTGAGCTGCCTAGTTGACATCTTGTTGATGTCTACCACTGTCTCTGTGATTTTACTTCTTTTTGCTTCCTTCTCCTTGGCAAATGACAACTTTCTTTTAGAAGAGGAGCTTGGAATGACTTCTTGTTCTTGTTGCCCTTGCTCTTGCTCCGGTTTGATTTTCTCGGTGTGGACTGGGATGTCTTCATCTTGTCCCTTATTATGTTCTATATCTTGATGAGCTCTGTTCTCCGGTTGAACTTCTCCTTCTAGTAGACTTTGTTCTGCAGGAGGTTTTTCCTCGGTCTGAGCTTCTTCTTCTGCTTGCTTATTGAATTCAGCATCTTGTTCTTGTTCTCCCAGTGGGACTTCCTTTTGTTGTTGTTCCTCAGCTGTATGAAGTTCTCCCATGGGTATATCGATTTCTGCCTCTTGTTCAACATTTATTTGTGAATTAGTTGTGAACTCTTTTGTTTGAGCTTTTTCCTTTTCAGTAGAAGATGCTTCACCAGTTGTGGATCTGACTGGTGGTGCTTGCATTTGTGCAGTTTGATCCTGAGGACCTAGTTTATCCAATGTCTTGAAGTCATATTTGTTCCAATAGTCTAGAGTTGCTTTGTAGACCTGATTCTCATATCCATTCAATATCTTTGCAACTTTATCTGATGTCTTTAGATTCATGGATGCTTCTTCTAATAGAAGCTTTATTCTTTCTTCACTGAATCTAGGTCGGACCTTAAGTAGTGTTTCCCTAGTGATTCTGGTGTTCGTGCCTAGCCCAGTTTGCCACTTTGATCGTAGCTTGTTGTTTAGTTCTGGTGGGAACTTGGACCCGTAGTCCCTTGGAGTCCTATGATAATCCATGAAGGTTTCTACAATCCCAACAATCAGCTTTTGTTTATCCTCTTCATTTAGCACACTGTACCACTTTGCTGCATTGTCAACTTCTCCAAAATCCATAACCTCAATAATTATATCATCAACATGCATAGGTTTAATGTTACCTTTTCTTGGAGAAATGAGAACAGTTGGGTTTGCTGCCTGATCTTTGGTTAAGTTCACTAATACCGGTGCTTCTTCTCCAAGTATTCCGTTCCCTTTACCGGTGTCCGCTGCCGGTTTAGCTGTTGTTCTTTGAGCTGCTTCTTGTTCTGCTTGCTGTTGGGTTTGAAGAAGTTTGGTCCATATTGCTACTTCTTCACTATGTACTTTCTCAACTTCTCCAATAAGCATGAGGCCTATTCTTCTTATAGTTGCGAAAGTTTTCTGATGAAGCTCAACTTGTTCTGTGGCTTCTTCTAGAGTAAGGTGATTCTGGACATCTAGAAGAGCTTTTATCCTTAGCTCTTTTTCTCTAACTTTTGAGGCTTTCCACCGGTCTTCAATATTTTGTAGAAGATGTTCAGGTAGAGTTGTGTGAAGTCCACCGGGATGAGATTGAATTTATGAAGGCAGAACGCTACGGCTTCTTCAATCTTTCCTTTGTCTTCATCATTGGCTAGTTCATATTTCCTTCTAACAGAGCCTAAATTCCCAAATTCTTTCAGTCCTGCCACAATTTCGTCAATTGCGGGCTTGGCTTTTCGAGGTGGATCCTCCTTTTCTATTTTATCGGTTTTCTTCTTTCTAATCAGGGAAGTTGTTTCCTCGGTCTCTGTCTCTTCTTGTTCTTTCTCTTGGATACTGGGCGCCGGTTCTACTTTCTTCCTCCGTACCCTTTGGCTGTTCTGACACCGGTTTCTTCTTTGGTGGTGGCGTCCTTTTGTAGACAATCTTGATTGGTGCCCTTGTTGACAGATTCTGGATAATCTCAATGTATGTGCCGAACTGATTCGCACCGAGATCCAAATTTGCTTCAATTAATGCATCAGCATATGCCTTAGTAACTCTGGCAGAGATCTCGTAACCTAGCTTAGGAGCGTATACATCTCTTGGTTCCACTGCTTGAATGATGCAATTGTCGGTGGTGACCAGAAAACATACCTCATTCTTGTACAGGTCAACAATAGTTGACGACACTCTTTCTCTTTCGTGCATCTTTAATTGAAAAGCTTCAAAATGTTCATTCATCGCATTACTCAACTGGTTTCCCAGTCGATTAGCCATTTCAGTGATTTGATGCATGATCGGTTTGTTGGTTCTCCATATCACTTTACTGATGCCTGGGAAGAAATCTAAGTAGAAAAAGTATAGGCACATCAGAAGGGTTCCATACTTCATGGATTTCTTCTTCACAACTCCGAGCCTTTTCATGTTTTCAAAAATTTGGCTCTAAAGCATCATATAGATGTCGTATTGGTCATTTTCGTGCATGATGCGGTACGCAGCGTGTATTGCACCACCTGGTATGCTGTTCTTGTTGCTTGACTGATAAACTTTGTATTCGATGATAGCAGACGCAAATCATACTCCATTGTCTTCAATGTCATTCACAGTCATAAGTCGACCATCAGACTTCGACTTGGTCAGCTTATTGATGACGGTATTGGCGATGGTGCACAGGGTTAGCGCTTCTCTTTTGTTACTGTATCCGGTTACTCTGTGGAGATCTTCTTTGGTGATCTCATGACATGCGCCTCTGGTGAGCCAGAAACCTGGTTTGTGAAGATGGCTTAGCACCAATCTGACTTGGTCTTCCCGGAAGATTCCAGGGTAGCATACACCATTTATTAGTCCGGATAATACTAGATTGGCATATTTTTCGGGAAGTTTCCCTTCTTCGCATAACGACAGATACTCTCCTTAAATATAAGTTTCTCCTAGTTCTTCCTATTTGGCGTGAATAAACGCTGTAACATCCTTGGTCAAGAGAACTCCTTCTGGAGTGGAGGAGAGTGCACTGGCCATGTCGTTTTCTCTGTTCTGAGCCGGCAAGATGTTGTATGCTGGCCTATTCGCCTGATCTCCTTTGATCAATTTCATGGTAGCGGAAGATGAAGACATTCTTGCTAACCGGTAAATTGTAGAAAGTAACTTGGATCGGTTTTGCAAGCCGTGATTCTCAGTGATCAAAGCGTGAGAATAATACTTAGCACAAGAATTCGTAACTCACAAAGTAAGTAAAGTGAAGACTTGTGAGTAATTCTCCTTTTCTCTTATAGAGTTAGGTTATAACGGTAACTATTTGTTAAACGGCTACAGTAATAAATGTCTTACCTAACTTTGCTTTCCGTTTTCCCGACCGGTTGAATGAAGTTTGCCTTACCGGTTTTACCTTGTAGACCGAGTGAGTTCGACTCTCACCGGTCATACCGGGAACGGTAGAGGATCTACCGGTTCCCTCTAAGCCTTCACGACTCAGTTTGCTGATGAAATATCGCCATCAGCAGATGGTGATCTTTCCTCTGTCTTCTCTTCAGCGGAGCTCTTTGATTCTTTTACGAACCAAATCTATTTAACTGTTTTCACAGTCTTCTCTCCCTTGTTGGTCTTTTCTTCAAGTTTGACCAGTTCCTTTTCCTTACTAGATAACTGATTCCTACACTCTTTGGCTTTGTGTCCAACTTTGTTGCAGTGATAGCAGACTATCCCAGTTGTCTTCCCTAGGTTCATTCTTCTTGTGTTGGTTGGCTTGTCCCAAGAGTTCATATAGTTGACTATACTCCGGTTCTTGTTTCTCTTGGTGAATACCGGCTTTGGGGATCTGAATGCCATTGTCTTGGATCTACATTCTTCTGCCTTGTGTCCAAATTTGTTGCATGCATAGCAGTAGCCCCTGAAGCTTCCCTTGCTACTACTGGACACAGATATGGGATTGGACCAGCACTCACTGGTCATGAGGCTATTTTTACAGCAGTTTTTGTAGTGACTGTTGTTGGTCCTTACCGGTGCACTTCTGCAATTATTAGTTTTATGACCCAGTTTCCCACAATGCTTGCAAGGTGCATTAAAGATATTCTTACCTTTTTGTGCTAGCAATTTCTTCTTATCCTTTTTGATCGCTTTTACCCTAGAGGACTCACCATTCTCTTTGGTAACTCCATCGATGAATCCAAGACCGGTTAGATCTTTATTCCTTCTTTGAGCTTTAAGTTGCTCATCAAGCTTGGTCGAACTTTCATTGTATCTTCTCGGAATTTCATTTGTTTCTTCAAGTTCATTCATCTGTCCCCTCAATTGATGCAATTCTAGAGACAGTCTATTGCATGCTTCATTCCTGTCATGCCAGCCTTTCTGCATGTGAGCATTTTCTTGAGTGACACTCTGCATGTCTTCTTGAAGTTGTAGAATGATAAGTTCATTCGCCCCTACCGCTTCCACTGCCCAGTCCCTTGCTTTCTCAGAGGCTGTCAAAGATTTGAGTGCTGAGTTCCTTTCATCTTCGACTTTTCTCTTTTTCTCAATCAGTTCAGTCATCCTAAGGGCATTGTCCTCTTGGTCTCTCTTAAGATTAGAGATTTGATCAGTCAAGATCTGATTCTTTTCCATGAGTTCAGTACTGCCTCCTCAGCTTCATCAAATCCGCTCTACCCAGAGAGTTCATCAATGGTTCCATTGCTCTCATTTAACTATAGCGCTAGCTCCTTTCTCTTTGCAAGTGATCTTCTCAATCTATTCTCCAGAGATGCAATGATGTCATTGGCTTCCTCGAGCTGTTTCTGATACCTGTAAACTTCCATGATCTTTCTCTCAAGCTATTAAGCTTAGTAGTATAGAGAACAAGGCTTTGATACCAATTGTTAATACTTTACCGGTTACTGAGAGGGGGGGTGAATCAATAAAAACTATCTCTGATGCAGTTTAAAACTTGTAAACAGATTCTCTAATGTAAAACAGAATGTAAACAGTCATTCACAAGCATAAACAGATTCACACAGATCGACACAAGTATTTATACATGGAAACCCTCGGTTAGAAGGAAAAACCACGGTGAGATAGAGCTCACAACTTCACTACTACAGAATGAAGGCACCCTGTTAGGAGCTTACAAAAGCACGGATTAAAGTGCTACCCGCTTAAGGGATTTTACAAAAGATTTGTTAAGATCTAAGCCCTGTTAGGAGCTGCCTAGTTACAGGACTTCGAACATCAACATAGATACCACCCTGTTAGGGGATTTTACAAAGAACCAATTAGGTTCACCTTGATAGAGGGATTTCTATATGCTTTCACCTCTTATAAAAGCAATGATCTATTTTGACACTGACTGTCTGATTAGATCATACCTGTTGATCTCATCTCTGGTTTGTCTGGCTGTTGATCTCTCTTTCTTTCTTCACCTCTGTGCCTGAAGCATTCCTCAGGAGATATCACTCCTCTACTCTTTATGCAATCATCAACTATTAACAACAACACTCTTTGCGTCCTATGACCTGTATTTATAGAATAGTACATTGTAAGGAAACCCTTAACTCATAGAACCGCCATGCTGCAAACTCTACAATAAATCATGCAATCAGCAAAAAAGCTTATGCGCTTTGATCTGGAGTTTACCTTACAGAACATCCATAGGAATAAAGCTAACTCCTGTTAAAAAGCTAACTCTACTTCAAAGCGGTGGATGTCCTGTGCAATCTGGCTTTTAACTCAAACTGATCCACTAAATCCGGATCGGATCTATCTTGCAGTTAGATCAGTATACCCTTATACCCGGTTTGTGCTTACCCGGTTTGCCCTTACCCGTTACTAAGTACTTGGTTCGGTCTACCGGTGCATCTACCAAAATAGTCAACTGGTGCATACACTCTGTTGCTTGTCTACAGTGTTATGTAAGTGTTGTGAGCGCCCGGTGACCCCTTACCGGTGCATAGTGATTGAGGATGAACACTAATGACAACTTAATATTGCTAACAAATACCTCTTCTACCAAGAAAGGAAGAGAAACCGGTAATAGCTCTACCGGTAAGGTTGGAAGTTTTATTGAGAATCTTCTCTCTGAGGAAATGGAACAAGATGAGTTTGAAGCACTCATTGCTAGGAGATTTCCAAGAGGAAAAGGGAAGTACAAAGGTAAACTTCCACTAAAATGTTTCTCTTGCAATAAGATAGGACATATTGCTGCCAGATGTCCAGATAATGAAAATAAAGAAAAGAGCAACCGATTCAAGAGCAAAGGAAAGGAGTGCTACCTTGTAGCAGGAGTCACATACAATGAATCTGAAGACTCTGAAGATCAAGAAATTGCATTTGTTGTAATAAAAGAAGAAAGCCAAGTGATAAGTGAAATGGCACTTATCTCAAGATTTCATCAGCATGATGACTGGATCATTGACAGTGGATGCACTCACCACATGACTGGTGATAAGAACAAGTTCATTAGCCTAAAGCTCAATGATGGTGGATTGGTAACCTTCAATAATAACGCTCCCTGTGCTATCAAAGGTAAAGGTTCTATTACACTTAGCAATGATGTTGTATGTGAGGATGTGTACTGGGTAGAAGGACTCAAGTACAACCTAATGAGTTTTGATCAACTAAACAACAATGGATACCTGTTGGAATTCAGGAAAGGTTCTTGTGTTGTCAAGAACCAATCAGGAGCTCATGTTGCTACTGGTAGACAGAGTAAAGGGAACCTGTTCTATCTGGACTCAATGGAAGGAGCTTGCCTCATAGCATCAGTCAAAGGAGAAACAAACAAGATCTGTCTTGTAACCAAAGAGGAAAACAGTCGGTTGTGGCATAAGAGGCTCTGCCACATAAACTTTGATAGTATTGTCAAGGTGAGCAAGAAGAAGTCAGTCAGAGGACTTCCTGAGGTTACAAAACCTGAAACATGTATTTGTAAGGATTGTCAGTTCGGTAAACTGACAGGAACAAGTTTCAGTAGTAAATCTTTTTTTGTTGAAAGTGTTCTGGATCTTGTACACACAGATTTGTGTGGACCTATGAGAACAAAGAGCTATTATGGAGACAGGTACTTCATGCTTTTTGTAGATGATTTCTCAAGAATGATGTGGACACTTTTTCTTAGAGAAAAATCAGAGGCCTTTCACATGTTCAAAATCTACAAGGCTCGAGTGGAGAAGGAGACCGGTAAAAGCTTGAAGTGTCTAAGATCAGACAGAGGAGGTGAATACACTTCTCAAGAGTTCACTCACTACTATGAGGAACATGGAATAAAAAGGCAGTTGTCTGCACCAAGAACTCCTCAACAAAATGGAGTAGCAGAAAGATGAAACAGGACATTGATTGACTGTGCAAGAACCTTAATGATTCAAAAGGATCTCCCATCACTTCCGGAGAGAAGCTATCAGCACTGCTGTTTACACACTGAACCGAGTTCAAGTCAAGAAAGGAACGGGTAACACTCCCTATGAATTATGGTTCAGTCACACTCCTAGTGTAGGCTACTTTAGAATTCTTGGTAGTAAATGTTACGTTAAAAGAGATATGTATTCTGGCAAGTTTGAGCCAAAGAGTGAGTGATGAAGGCATATTTCTGGGTTATTCTACCAAGAGTAAAGCCTACCAGTGTCTGAATAAGAGAACAGGAAAAATAGTAGAAAGTATCAATGTGAAGGTTGATGAATATTCAGAACCAAGAGGAAACATTAGTCATAATGAATATGATAGTCTGTAGGATCACAATGCTGAAAATCATTTGGAATTCAATGAAATGACTACTGTTGATGAAGGAGAAGAGCATGAAAACAGACCTCTAGAGCAGGATGTTGTACCTAAAGATGATAGACCAACTTAAGAAGATGAACAAGAAGTTGTTCATGACCATGCTGAAGAAATTGCTCAACCGGAAGAATTAGACCGGGAACACCAACCGATTCTTCCAAGGTATGTCACATATCATTCCACTGATAACATTATAGGTGACAAGCATGCTAATATTCTTACCAAAAGAAAGGCTAGAGAAAGTATTTGTTTTCTTTCCAACATAGAGCCAAAAACCACCAGGGAGGCTCTAGAAGATGAAAACTGGGTCAAGGCCATGGAAGAAGAGATTGAGCAAATAGAGAAGAATGACACATGGATTCTTGTACCAAGACCACAGGAGAAGAATGCCATTGGGACCAAGTGGGTCTACAGAAACAATTTAAATGAAGAAGTAAAAGTGATAAGAAACAAAGCAAGATTGGTCTGCAAAGGATATGCACAGGAGGCTGGACTGGATTATGGTGAAACTTTTGCACCTGTGGCCAAACTAGGAGTAAGAATTCTACTTGCTTATGCTTCTCATAAAAGATTTAAAGTATACCAGATGGATGTAAAGTCTACATTCCTGATTGGTATACTGGAGGAGGAAGTTTACATTGAACAACTGGAAGGCTTCTCATCCACAGAGAAGAGTGGTATGGTTTGTAAACTGAAGAAGGCTCTTTATGGGCTAAAACAAGCCCCAAGGGCATGGTATGAAAGATTGCATTCATACCTCCTGGCAATAGGATTCACAAGAAACAAAGATAAAAACAATATGTATCTCAAGCCTGGAAAAGAAGGGAACCTGATTGCTGAAATTTTTGTGGATGACATCATCTTTGGAGAAGATGACAAGATGAGCAAAGCCTTTGCTAAACAGATGAAGAAATACTTTGAATTGTCTATGAGAGGAGCCATAAAATTCTTCATTGGACTACAAGTCCATCAGCTAAAAGAAGGTATTTTTATTTCTCAGTCCAAGTATGTAAAAGAAATTCTTAAAACCTCTGGGCTAGAAGAATCCAAACTAGTTGGTACACCTATGATAACTAACCTCAAGTTATCAAAGGAAGATGATGCAAAGGAAGTAAATGAGACACTGTATCAGTCTATGATAGGCAAATTATAGTATGCAGTACACAGTAGACCAGACATAGCACATGCAGTAGGCATTGTAGGAAGATTCTCTGCAAATCCCAAAGAGACACACTTGATAGCGTGAAGAGAATCTTCAGATACCTGAAGGGCATTGAGGAGTATGGCCTATGGTTTCCTCACAAGGAAGGCTTCCAAATAAAGGTATTCATTGATGCAGATTGGGCTGGGAATATTCATGACAACAAGAGCACAAGTGGCGGTGCATTCTTTCTTGGAGAAAGGATTGTGTCATGGACTAGCAAGAAACAAAATTGCATTTCACAGTCCACAGTTGAAGCTAAGTATGTTGCTGCGGCAGTCAATTGCACATAGGTGATCTAGATAAAACAGATATTGGAAGGAATCCAAGAACAGATACCTAAACTGATTGCAATTTACTGTGACAGTACAATTGCAATAAACATATCTAAGAATCCTGTCATGCACTCAAAAACAAAGCACATTGCAATAAAGTATCACTATTTGAGAGAGAAGGTGCAAAATAAATAAGTTAGATTGAAGTATGTTCCCACAAAGAACAGATTGCTACATATTCACAAAGCCCTTACCGAAGAGTACTTTTGAGTATCTCAGAGGTAAATTAGGGGTGATACCCCTTCCTGATCATCAGTAAATAGGCAAAGGTGTTCATCAATTCATTATGCTTCAACAGAGGAATCAACCTCATCTTAATTGGATTGATGAATAAGACTACTGCTCTTAGGGGGAGCAGATCTAATTAAGGTAGTCTTTTTGACTAGCCTTTGGCATTATTGTCAAAGGGGGAGAGTATAACCGGTAGAGGTAGAAATCCAGTATGACATGATTTGTTATGGTTTTGCCATCAATGCCAAAGGGGTAGATTGTTGGCATTAGTTGAATAACCGGTAAGATTGCCACTGGTACATGGCAAAAGAGGTATTGTCATTGATTGGCAAAAAGGTGTTGTCATTTATGACTAAGGATACCAGTGTTCGATCTGTGAAGCAAGGACAGACATAGTTGACTAGAGTAAGTGCGAGGAGAGACTGGTTTGGAAACCGGTGACACTGTGCACATAAGAAGAGACTATATTTGTTACTAATAATGCTCTAATTGGTCATCAAAGCAACTGGTCACCAAGGAAGGATACAACTGGTAACCGGTAATAGGAACCGAGGAAAGGATGCAACCGGTATAGCCAGTGAAAGGGATAGTGACAGGTTAAATCTCTTACTTGTGCACAACCTAAGGATCTTAACCGATCAAGTGAAGATTTCATCATGATTGATGAACTGGGGAAAGTCATAGTCGACAAATAGTTATCTGACTCTTTGACCAGGATTTATTGCACAAAATCCTGTAGACTTTGAGTTATCAAGTTGATCGGTACAAGGCGAGATTGAAGTTTTAATGCCAAAGTTTGTGGCATTAAAACATGAAGATATCCCTTGTGAAGGAAAGCTTTTGACACGCATCTGTCATTTCTTTCATAAAGCATGGCATGCATCAGATGTTCTCTTAGTGAACTGAGACTCCACTGGGTGATGGATCCGAAGGTGATCTTTAAACAGGTAATGCATGTAAAAAGCAAAATAGGGCAAGAAGTCTATATATTCCTCTGCCTGACAAGAATATAGTTTGCCCTCATTCTGCCAAAATAAAGAGTGAACATGTACGCTGAAGAAGCTAAGGTGAAGAGAGTAGAAGATAAGGTGAAGAGAGTAGAAGAAAGTAGAGTGTGCAGAGAAGCACAACAGTGAAGGAGAACATACGTGCAGAGACCGATGATGATTCTCAGTTGAGTATAACAACAATCTTATCAGGCTCAACAAAACCATCATCAAAAGATCGAACCCTCTATTGCTCTTTGATAATTGCAATAGCCAAATCCCAGTATTTTGGGTGGACATTAACAGGTCCCTTGTATCAAATCCCTTAACCGAGTGACATCTGATTAGGTGTTCTAAGTCCTCTAACCAAGCAGGCTCTAACAGGCCTTATTGTATCAAATCCCTTAACCGGGTTGCACCTAACAGTGCGTTTGTAATTCTTTAACAGGGAAGGCTCCTTATAGGGCACACTTCAGAAGAGTGCAAAATTTGTGAGGTCTACTCACACCGTGGTCTTCTTCCAATTTGGGTTTCCACGTGATAAATCTGGTGTTGCTTGTTGTTGATTGTGTGATAGCTATTTCTGTTCTAGAATCTATTTTGCTTACAGTTTGTTAACTACATTATATCAAATTTGTTTTGAAAATTTTAATAGGTGTTAGAGTCACCCCTCCTCTCTCAGCACTGGTTGGGACCATTAATTGATGCATAAATTTGATCATTAAATGCACATTGTTCATTATGATGGTGTTCATTAAGAAATTAAGATTCTTTGCATAACCCTTAGAAGATTGCATTGGTTCTTGCAACACTGTAGTTGATCTTGATAAAGCAGAATTTGGTTATTTTGGAATTCATCCACAGGAACACTATCCATTGTCCTTAGGAGTGGATTTAGATCTTTCTAACCCTTCCCCTTTTAATTTCAGTTTAATTTAGTTGTGTCCATTCGAAGAAGCATCATAAGATTGAAATACTCAAGGAAGAAGTTCTTTCCAGCATTGCAAAGATGTGAAGAACAATTCAAACCTAAGTCTCTTTGTGTCACTAGCATATCACAACAACCATTGAGCTTATCTACAGTCAAGACCTAACATAAAAAAACCTTGGAGTGACTTGTATGATCTTTCACAATATTAGCATACACATGATTTCATTCAAGAGAGGATAAGATACCTTGGTATTTTATTCTGTATTAGTGTGGTCACAAAACACTCCCAACAACTTGGACAGATAGAGAATTTGAAGTCTTGTCATTAGAAATGCCTATAGGAGAAACCATGTACAATGAGAGAGTTGCATTTTATGTTCAAGAACATTTGTGTAAGTCCCCTTGTGATTACCAATACATCACATCATCAACTGAGTCTATCTGAGTGACAGTCAAGATTTAATGAAGAGAACCTTGGGTTCATCTCACTTGAACAAGTTTATTAGCATTCAATATTTCCTTTTAACAAGAGAGGATAGAATATACTCTGTATATTTTATTTTGTGTCGGTGGCATGCAAACACCCTCATCAACAACTATAAATGAGAATATAATCAAAGAACACCAAGAGTAATTTTTGTAGTTGTTTGTTGAATATGTGGTTTAGACAATATTGTAAGGTTGTTGGAGCATTGGTTAACCTAAAGGGAATGATCATAAACTCACGATGCCCATAATGCCACCTGAATGTTGTCTTGTGGATATCCCTCTCACTCACTTTAATATTGTGGTTGCTTGACTGAAGATGAACCTTTAAAAATGCATTTCACCATGTGGTTCATCTAGCAACTCATCAATTTTGGGTATTGTCTACCTGTTTTTTGTTGTATTTTTATTTGGTGCACAATAGTCATTGCACATCCTCACGATTCCTTCATTTTTCTTTATTAGTCCAACTAAAGAAGTAAATGGGATTGGGCTAGGCCTTATTTGTCCAATATCTAACAACACTTTAATGGCCTTTTTTGATCTCCTCTTTGAACCTCTTAGGATGATTGAAATGTGTTGTGATCATGGGCTTAGTGCCCTCCTCTAGCTGAATTACATGCTCAAATTCCTTGTTAGGAGGTCTTTGAGGATGAATCTCTCCAAAAACTAAACTGTGCTTATCTAACAGTGATTGTATGTGGGTGTCCACTTGATAAGACTCACTGCCATGTGTAGGCCTTGGATGCAATCAAACACTAGGCTGAGAAAACATTGCCATTTCTAAAAAGACTCCCCATTTTCTTGGATGTAATGATCCTAGGTGCACCATTGTATGTTCCCTTCAAGACTACCTTCTTCCCATCAACTCTAAACTTTGATTCCAAAGTCTGAAGTTTCTACAAATATTTTCTCAATGTGTTCAACCACTAAGCTCCCAAGACTACATTAGTCTCACCAATGGCTAGAACATAGAAGTAATCATTTATTGTGTAGTTCCCCAATGCTATGATCAATTGGGAGCATCGCTTAGTGCATGCCACAATGAGATCATTAGCAACCATAACATTGAAGTCCTCAAAATCTTCCTCCTACGAGTCTCTCTTGGTTACTAGGTTCTCATCAATGCAGTTTTGGGTTGTCCTACTATCTATCAAAAATGTAACTTGTTTACCCTAGAAAAATCCTCTCTCTAAATGAGTCCCATATAGGTATAGAAATGAGGATAGCAATGGTTCCTCCCTTCATTTCCTCTTATGTGTATTCCTCCATATATCTAGAATCTCTTTTTGAATCATCGTGCACACCACCCGTAACTCCTAATTTTCTCATCCTCCTCATTTGAAACCATCTCTATATTGTAAGTCTTTCCCTTTCCTAAATATGAGTGCTCAGCTCCCAAGCTTCCTTGAAACTAAAGCATTACTTCTTTCTTTTTAGTTTATTTTGAATCTCATCATACATGTTTTTCTAGACCACTCCTAGAAAGGTTTTTTATCCTTTTTGGGCTGAAATGATTTAGACTGCAATTTGTTTTTAGGTATTGAACTCTCCATGTGTCTGAAAGATCCCCTAGCTATTCTGTCCTCAAAATTTTCAGTTTGGACTCAAAGGCATTTCGTCAAACAGTTGGTATTCAAGGTTTGATCTGAAATTTCTGAATTCTAAAGCCAAAACACCTTAAAAATACAAGTTTCTTGCATAGGCATTTTATCAAACATTTGTATGTGAATGGAAGACTAATAAATTTATGTAATCAGCAGAGACATAACAACAAACATTTGGCATGCAAAGCCTGATTCCCATGACAACTTCACAAATTCTGTCGAACACTTTGCACTGGGATTTTAAGGGAATTCAAATTATTTCTGTTTATATCAGCATTACAACTAGTTCGTTAGTTGTTTCTGTTTTCAAGTTCAGAAAAATATAGAACAAAAAAGAATGCATAAAACACAAAATTCTATGCTGGGAAAATCTTAGTTGCCGATTCGGGTTCGGGGACGGATTCAGGTTCGCGAATCCGGTTTGTGGATTCGTGAAATTTTTTTTTCCCGTTTTGGATTCGTGAGGATTCGTGAGTGTATATATATATATATATATGCATTATATATCCAAAAATATAAGAGAAATATACATAATTCTAAAACTAAATCATTTAATACTATGGATCTATGATGCTTGATCATTAAAACTTCAAATAGCATGCTTGATCATTGATCTATGATTCTATGTTGACGATTCTAAAGAAAATCAGCACATTGAATTAGTATTACTGAATTACAAAATGACATTTCAAAATATTGTTCATTAAAGTTTGAGACATGATTCAATGTTCAATGGTTCATCAATCAAATGGATTATCAAAAAAATCTGGATCAATGGGGTCTCCAGTAGCTGCAAGTGTTTGATCAAAATCATCATTAATGGAACCCAAAGTTCCACTAGCACTAGAGGGTACTGTCTCATCATCATCATCATCATCATCACCATCATAATCCACATCAGCCAAAGTGCTTCTAGCAAGATCCCAAATGGTCATATCTAGGTCAGCAAACTCGGGTGCTACATCCCAAAGCTTCGTTGGCCCCTTCTTGTACTTTGGATCCTTCCGTGACAGGAGACGCAAGTTGTTGTGAACATACACCAAATCTTCTGCTTTTTTTGCAGCCAACCGGTTACGCTTGACTGAGTGGATAAAGGAGTAAGTACTCCAATTCCACTTAGCCGTAGAAGAGCTCGCAACCTAGAGAGAAAACCAACAAAATTAAAAAAATACAAGATAAATTCAAGAGCGTTAAGTATTAAATTCTACAATGCAAGTGACAAAACAAAAAGAAAAAAAAAAGTTAAAACTTAAAAACTTGTGATAGAACCTTAATCGCAAGAGGTTGGAGGTATAGATAATCTTGCCCATGAAGATACCACCATGTAACAGCATCCATTTTGCTTTGGTCATTGATAGCAGTAGGGTGGAGATCTCTTCCTGAGATAAATGATCCAAATTCTCTCCTAACACTTACCCCAATATTTGGATCGTAGAAGATTTTATCAAATGCCTTCTTATACCCACTGGCAACCTCAGCATCTCTATATGGTGCCACTCTACTTGGAATACCAAGTACTTGTGTGCTATAGTACCTGGAAGAAAGAGCATATGCTAGGAGGTGCAAAGGTATGGTCATCTTGTTCCAACGATGAAGAACCATTGCTTCCACCTTTTTGTATAAGGTGTCCTCAGGATCATTCTCTCTCCTATGTATGACCTGGGATATCAAATGATGTTCATATAAGTTATCATTATGTCAATTTTGAATTTAAATAACTCTCAATAAACAAAGATAAAGGAATGTATTAAATTTATAACTTACCATTTTTATCTTCTCCATCATTGTGTCCATGCTATCATAGATATCCCCCAAGCATGGTAAATCAGTGTCGGCAAATCGAAGCATAGACATGATGGGATCAGTGAATTCCAAGACATACTCCACACGAGTCCACCAATCATCATCTAATATCAATGCCTTCACCTTTTGGGCCCTGACTGTACTGGACTGCTTCCAGATGCTCCATTGGTTTCTAATAACCATTTGTGATAAGGCCTCCTTCACCTTGACAAGCCGTCTCAACACAATTGTGTGAGAGGCAAACCAGGTTTCAGCCACCTAAAACATGTTAGTAGAAAGTTAAAACATGACATAAAAATTATAAAATGATAAATGAAACTAAATAAGTTATAAATTAAATTTTAAAATTTACCTTCAACAATTCCAATTTTGAGTAAGTTCTGAAAATTGCTTGTGACATATGGTGATTTATCACAAACATTTGAATCTCCTCGCCCTCCTCATACACCTATTTCACCCAATCTATTTCGGTGCCAATTGCCTTCATCACTAGATTGAGAGAATGGACGGTGCACGGTGTCCAAAAGATGTGATCATATCTAGCCTCTATCAAAGCACCTGCAGCCTTGCAAACTTTTGCATTGTCCGTAATTACTTGGACAACATTGTGATGACCCACGGACTCTATGGATTCAATGAGAATCTGGGCAATGAACTCTGCATTTTTAACTTCACCTTCACAATCAACCGCCTTCAAAAACATTGACCCCTTGGAGGATACATCAATTACATTATTAAAGGACGGTTTTTACAATCTTTCCATCCATCTGAAACAATAGACACACCTAATTGAATCCAAGAATCTCTTATTGGTTGTAGTAGGTGCTCTACATTTTTTCTCTCATTTTGTAATATGGTGGTGCGCAACTTTTCATATTTAGGGCCACGGTAACCAGAAGGTGCTTCATTTATTCCTTCACACATGTCACTAAAATAAGGTGATCTCACAAAGTTGAATGGAACACCATTTTCAAAGAGGCAACGTCCAACTTTGGCATCAACAATTTCTCTTAACTCAGTTTGAAATGCCCTATCTAATGGGCCTCTCTTGCGGGGGGTGTTGTGTGGTTGATCTACATCTTCATCCCTAGAAGGCATAGGCAAGAATGGATGTGATCTAGATTGCATTTGAGTGGGTGGCTGCATTGTTTTCTATTTACTGGTATAAGAAACTTGTTTCCCTTTTGCACATATTCTGTCAGCTTCTTCTTGTTCTTTTACCAAAGCTGCTATTTGTGTAGCTGGCAATCCCTTCTTATCTTCCCCCTCACACATGTTAATCCCTTGACCCCCAGGGCCTAAAAGATGATATTTTACCCGGGAGTAGGAGCTTCTATATTGTATTTTGCAAAAATTACATTTCCATACATACCCCCCACCTCCAACACATAGAGAAATTCTTGTGGTGTGTCTCCATAAAGGAGACCCTTTATCAATTTTAAATCTTTGAGATCCCTCCCCACCCACTGAGCCTTGACTACTCATTGTTGCAATCTATAACAAAAATGAAAAAAGAAAACTTCAAAACTTATACAAAATGAAAAACTTATACTTCAAAACTTATCAAAAAAACTTGAGAATATGGTTCAAATGCATACCTTAATCACTCAAATAGACTGAATAGTGCTTCTTGGAAGGTGTTTGCCACTCCACAATCGAGCTCCTTCGAATTCAATCACCTCACTTCAAGCTTGCATGAATGAGAGAGCAAAATGAGAGAGAACAATAGAGAGCACAATGAGAAATAAAATGTGTTTGGAGACTCATAAAAGGAGTCGTTTTAGGGTTAGAAGTAAAAAAAAAATATAAAAATGTCTTTTTAAAGTCATTGTTTGACTTTTCAAACTGTAAATGCCGCAGGTCCTTGAGGATTCGCACGGATCCGCGCAAGATCCTCTTGGATCCGCCTGGATCCTCCCGGGTCCGTGACGGATCCGGGTAGGGTCCAGACCAAACCCTGAGGATTCGTCCGGATCCGGACAGATCCACAGGGTTTGGTCCGGACCCTACCCGGATCCATCCTGGATCCGACGTGAATCCAGCCTTGCCAGGGCGAATTTGGCAACTAAGGGGAAAATTACAATTTGACAATAATTATGAAAATCATCAAAAAAATGTAAGGTGGTCTGCCATTCGGCATCTCATCGCATTTGAAAAACCCAAACCCCTTTTTGAAAAATTGGCATACTAACTTAATAATTTTGCAACAATTACATTTGTAAGATATTCTGCTATATTTTAGTATCCCATTGCACTTGAAGAAACCTCATTCCGTTTTCAAAAAATATCCATTTAACACTAATTATCTTTTAGAAGGGAAGCTGATTTTCCAATGCTTTTTATAAATTTTATTATAATGATTGAAAAGTAAGCTTAACACTTTTCACTCATCTCGGCTAAAATATTTTCAGTGACAGCCATATGGCCCTGAATTAGGGAATGTTCTGTTAACTTACCCAAGAAATATTTTTAGTTGGAATAACAACATTGTTTTATAAGTAATGTCTTGGATAAAATTGCATGATAGACTTTATAACTATATTTATGACATATCCAAGTTTTACTTTATCCTCAATGTCTGCATATGTCCCATTTGCACCAGCAATCCATGGGCACTTTCTGTATTTAGTTTACACTATCCCTAGAAGTTGGCTTTAAATTGGTATGTCTATACATATATAGGTTTTGCTATCTTCATAATCAGGAGTTTCACTTTCCAATATTGGAGATTAAATTCCTAAATTGTGCATGACAATTGAACTATTGTATTTCCTTGGTTGGGGAACTACTTTTTATTTCAGATGGCAGCTCTACAATAATATTTTCAGTTTAAAAATTATGGTGTAAATACACGGATTTTGACCTAATATATGCTTGAGGACTTTGTTGATTAGTTTTCTGAATTGTTATCTTCAATGGAAAAGTTCTTGGTGTAGATATCTTCATTCATAATTTTAATTGAAATGAGCTTTCTCTTTATTAATTAAAAACTATGCAAACAGGTTAAGATATTATATACAGCCGAATGGAGGATATGCAATCAAATATTTTATGAGCTCGATCCTCATAGAGAATGCTGCTTTGCAGAAGTCATTGAACCAAGCATGAAACAACTTTTGACCTTTGGGGAAGCAATGCTTAAAAACCGGAAGACATCTGAGAAGCTATTTGTAATTCTTGACATGTATGATGCAATGTATGATCTTCTGCCAGAGGTACATAGCTTATTTTAGTTTGTAATTTTCCATAACATTGTGAAAATGAAATAGATTTCATCATGAGTTTAATTTAGAGTTAAAAATTGGCTTTTTTCCTTTTTGTAAATTACATGTATATGTTTTGCAATGGTAATATTCCGCAGAAAACAATAAAATGGTAGAATTGGTCATGGAATTTGACTTCGTTTAATTTCCTCTGAGGGATCTGATCTGGGAAGTAGTTTGCTATTTTCTAAAACCAGAGATTTAGGAAGAATCCTTCCTACAATTTTGATTGGGAAAGGAGAGTGGTGAAGTATAACTGATTCTCCATGAATTGCATACTATAAATAGACAGTGGTTGAAAATGTCTATCAAACAATACCATGGTTGAGAATGCATTTGTAAACAAGAAATATTCCCTCACATTTACTAACCTATGAACTTGGATTCCTTCATGTAGTAAGAGATTTAATATTTTTTCTCATCACTGATAATACGTATATTAGAGCTGGAATCTGTCTTCATCGTGGTGATGAAATTCTACTATCAATAGCAACTTGGTTGGGAGTGTATTCTTAAACAAAGATTATGACTCGCATTTACAACACTATATGAATTTGGATTCTTTGATGTAGCATAGCATTTTATAATTCGTCCATATCCTTCACAATATATATGGGATGGAGTGTGCACTCATCATGATGATATGCTGTGCAGGCTCTCTCTCTCTCTCTCTCTCACACACACACACACACACACACTTATGCTGAGATAGTCAAATATATCACTTCACATCAACTGAGATAGTCAAATATTAGAGCTGAGATTCCTTTTATGCTCGCACATGCTATTATTATGGGTTTTACTTTTGATTTCTATTGAACTACTCTAATCAATTGTGGACATTAAGGAAACTTACTTCTTTTCTTCCATATCCAACAGTTATAGTGCATAATAATTGTAGAATATTGTGTTAAACACATATTTCTTATTAGTGCCTTTGCCTTATTAGAATAAAAAGTCTTTTTGTCTCATAATTTATTCTGAAAGTATTCATTCCTTCATCCACCTCTCCATCCAGCGGTCGCCTATAGATAGAGACGGCCATGAAGTGATGAATGTGAAGTGCCCCTTTTGCGCACCTCCATTCCTCCATATTCCCTCTATTTTAAAGACTAGTGCATAATACTAGTAGAATATTTTGTATACAATTTTTTCTTATTAAAGAATTTGCATGGTCTTATTAGAATCAAAATCTTTCTTTTATAATAATTTCTATTAATCAGATAAGTTGTTCAATTTTCAAAAGATCAGATTCAAGTTTTGTATTTTGTGTTAGTATCAAGTGACATGGATCCTTTGCAACTGAATGAAGGTTCAACATATATTTCAAGAAAAAGCATCTATGGAATCATTGTCTAGTTTTGAAGAATTAATGAAGAGGTTGGGAGAAACAGCATGTAATTCACTGAGTCAATTTGAAGATGGTATGGAGAAAGGTGCCATTAAGGCGATTGTGCATGATGGCACTGTTCATTCTTTAACTATCCATGTCATGAACTATGCAAAGTTTCTGCTTGAGTAAGTAATACATTTTGTTTGGAATCAAAGTAGGCACAAAAATTTAACAATTACCATTTTGTCATGTTTAAGTAGTTAAAGCTGATTTTCAATTCCTTAGGTACATGGTTTTCATTGTGCTTTACAGCTATGGATCAACCTAATGAAAATTAGTTTTGACATTTAAAATAAATGTGTTCTTTTTTATTTCTTACAGATATAGGACAACATTAGAACATATTTTTAAAGACGATGAGAAAAATGGTGATCTATCATCACGAATCAGGAACATCATTTCTACCCTCCTAGCAAAACTAGATGAGAAGGCAAGGCAATACAAGGACCCTGCTCTAATGCATTTATTTCTCATGAATAACATCCACCATATGGTTAGTTCAATTAGAAAGTAAGTTATTTTCATTGCTTCATTTGAAAATCAAACGATCTTTGATTATTTATTCCTACAATGACCCATGTATAGGAGAATGCCTTACCATTCAAGAAGCATATATTTCTCCATTGTTTGTTCAGATTTTAAGTTTTTTTTATGAGAAAATTAAAATTTGTAATTAGACTTATCTTCCATTTCTCTTTCATAGGTAAGTTTTATAACTCTGGAGCTTTTTATTAATCTTACCATGTGTTTGAGATGGACAGATCTGAGGCACGGGATTTTTTAGGTGATGATTGGGTGCAAAGGCATCGACGTCTAGTTCGGCAGCATGCAAGTGGCTACCAACGTGCTGCATGGAACACGGTAATCAATTTCAATTAGATATTTAAAAGCACAACACTAACAGATATCAAGGTTGATTCTGTTGACCTACTTGAAACAATCATAAAACTGGATTGAATATAATAATGTTGAATATGAATTTTATCATGTTAGAAGCTATAAGGTAACATCAGTTTCGTACAAGTTTAGATTTTTTCTTGAATTTCTTTGGAATTTTATCATCCTAAGATCCATTTATTTCAATAGCCTTGCCACTCCACTTACAGTCCATAATTGGGAAAAGATGCAAATAAGCGCGCATTCACAACATATCTATGTTTATATTTGATAGAAATATTAAAAATTTGCTTAAACTAATACCATGATAGATAGTTATTTTGTATTTTCTCACTTGTGTGAATCTTATGCATGCATCATATGAGTTTTTTTTGTATACATGAATTTAGTGAATCATTAAGATAAAGTGCTACAGTAGTAAGAGGTCCAATATGTGTTTTTTTTTTTTGTGTACCGATTAAGACTTTCAGATTTCATTCAAGTAGGGAACAATACATAAACATGATACTATGCAATATAACATAGAAAGTATAGTGCTGAAAAACAATAAACTTCATTCAGATTTCATAGAGCTCGTTTACAAATGTGATGTCCCTTTCCCGAAGGTAGAAACAGCTAAATTAATAGACGATTAAATAAGTTTAAATTGATGATTTAAACTTATTGATATAAGAGAATAAGCATACAAGAATTGATCTATGAAGACATCTAGACAATCAATATTAATATCGATATGCATTAAGTTGCTTTGACTATCTAGCTGTATGATTAAATAAACAGAGCCTATAAGTCAAGCACCAAATTAGTAAGCGGACTGATCATAAGACATTAAGATAGGCTGAGGGCGATCGTCAATAACTAAACAAAACCTGACTGATCAAGGGGACATTACAATAAGACATTGATTGTAAAGCACAGGCTGAGGGTGATCGTCAATAACTAAACAAAACCTGACTGATCAAGGGGACATTACAATAAGACATTGATTGTAAAGCACAATACTCATTAAGAGCGATTGATATCTTTAAAGACATCATAATATGCCACAGTAAAATGATTACCAAGAGTTTATGAAATAAGGCAACAGCAGATTGGATTAAGAAACAAAATGCATTAACAGATTGCATTAGAGTTTATGATAACAAGAAACCAATGCATCTAATGCAACTTAGTTAATAAATCGGCAGTCTATAAGTTGCTGTGACTTCATCCTTAATTAGTAATTATCTGCAATTTGCAACAGTTTAATTTATGACAAGGTGTGATTATCTAGTTGCCTCTTACTAATCCTTGTTAAAGCCAGTGATGCGTTCAAAAGGTGTGAATTGATTATGAGTCCATTCCTTAAAGGTGGCAACTTGTTAAAGGGAATCAATTAGTGTTTATAAAGTGGTGCGATTTGAAAGAGTAAATATCAACAAGAAGCAGCAGCAGCAGGAGAAGTAGATTTATAGTGAGAGGCCATGAAAGGCCATGGTTGTTGTGATTCATGTTTGTAAAGAATTTTGTATGCAAAATAAAAAATAGAATAAAATCAATATATTTTTTTTATTTGCAGCTATTTTGCTTCCATTGTTTGTTTTTGGAATTTGCGCTGACAGTCTGCATAGATTAACTACACTATTTGGTTTCTCGGGCTTTGACTTGCATCCAATTGTTGCAACAAAACTAGATGTTGGAGAAGTATTGGCTAAGTCTGGGGTCACAGTGAAACCCTGCCTTGTTTGTGGGGAAGTTGAAATCAGTGGTTCCTGCGTCTTTTGATTGTGTATACCAGAGGTGTTTGGAAGAAAGTGTTACTGGCATGGTCTGTTTATGCTTATTAGGAAATTCTCTGGTTTGATGTGGTCTTCAGAGTTATTTGTTATTCACCAAATAAAAAGCATTTTTCTTTATGAGAATTATTTAGCTTTTTTCTTTCAACTTAAGTGATTTGGTTTTAGTGGATAGAAAGGGATACTTGTGTTTAAAGGGTGGGTTAGATCGCCTGCTGGTTCAATACTGAAGTTATGACTTCCATTCTTTGCATTGTGGATTTACTGTTGATAGTGTCTAAAGAAGAATTCGGGAGGTTTCTAAATGGAGGAGCTATTTATTACAATGCTTCCTCTTTGAATAGATTTGTACTTTTCCTAGGATTGATCAAGTAAGTGATTATAATGTGTGTCTCACTCACTATCCCCTGTAGTGGTGGGCGGTGAAGAATGTGATAGGAGAGATGGGATTTCTGCTCCTCCATCTCACTGGCCAAGTGGGTATGGTTCTCAGTTTGTTTCCCCCTCAAATTTCAGCCTGCTTCAGATTGGCAGGACATTACATGATCGCTTTCTTAGTTTGAAGTGTTTCATATGATGATTACTATGGAGACTCATTATGTTGTGTACTGGTTACCTCAATGTAAATCAATTGAAAAAATGTTCGAAAGTAGTACTAAGAAATTGGTTGTTTATAATAGGTCCTGCAATATGTGAGCTTCCAAGGATTAGCAGCTTCAGGAACCACCAGGATAATGGACACTGGCAGCAACGTATCAAGGTCTCTTTTGAAAGAAAGGTTGGCTCTCTTTACCACAAGCTGTGTGCTTACCCCTATGAATTGTCTATTAAATTCTTCTGCTTGAAAGACTCGCTGAATTTCTTTTGTATCTTGCTTAGATTTAAATATTTCAATCAATCCTTTGAGGATCTCTATCACCGACAGAAACATTGGATAGTTCCAGATGTTGAACTTCGGGAGTCCCTGAGACTAGCAGTGGCTGAAGTTGTTTTGACTGCCTATCGATCCTTTCTAAAGCACTTCAGGTATGGCTGGGCACACTTAAAATGTGTAGGTTTTTATCAAATATAATCAGCATAATCAATCATGGCCAATCTTTATGCAGAGAATAACTTCTTAAGTTGATTATATCCCTTTTGGATGTCCAGCCTTTGTATTTGACAACAAATGATGTTCAATTATATGTGAATAGTGTTGAAGTTCATTTTCACAAGGGATTTCCTACATTTTGCAGTTTACCAATTCAGTCTGGCAAATATCCTAACAAGTACATCAAATACACACCCGAAGATTTGGAGCAGAAGTTGGCAGAATTTTTTGAAGGAGTACCAAAAGGCGACCAGAGGCGCTAATGTCTTGTTTTGTTAATCCAAAACATTTTCTAGATGTATTGTGTTTCCAGGGAAAAGGTTCTGTTCGGAGATTTTTTGGCTAGATATCTTCTATATGCTTTCTGGATTTATTGGTCTGACCAGTGTGAAGAGCAGATCTCTTGCAATAATAGAAGAACGTAGAATCTATACTCGCGTCTGAATTTCTTAAGATCTTAGTTACATTGCTTACAAAGGCCAGGATTGTAAAGTGTCTATTCATTCTTTGTACTCCTAATGACTCGTTAAATGCTGATGAAGGAAAAGGTTGTTCAATTGTTTATTCATTCTTTATAATGTAAAATCCATTCAAGGGGTTCAATTAATTATTTTTTTGACCCCTAGTTTAAAGGAAAGCATAATTATATTTCCAGTATCTGAATTTGTAAATTTTATTAAACTTATATATTTACAGGTGTATCTACAATGACTGCACAAAGTGGAGTGGAATGTGAATGTATCAATAAAAATAATTGAATTAATAATGAGGAGATATTTTAAAGACTATGTAATCAACAGAATAAATATTAATAATCAAAAGACATACGTAATATATAAGATATTTTATATGGAATTTGGGGGGTTGAGCGTTTAGAGATATTCATTTTGATCACTCCGAGGACATACTGATCTCTGTTATTGTACTATTCGGAATATTATATGCATTATATCATGTTTGTATTGGTAATGATTAGGATTTTTTTTGGGGATTTTTTTCCTAATGAACCTTTGAATCTGATATAGGGGAGAGGACCCATTAGTTGAACACATTCCAATAGTTGTGATAGTAGTTCTTAACTTAATACCCATAGTTGTTGATTTAATATCCAATATTTTTGACAACATTGTACCAATGGTTGTGACTTTAACGTTGTTTTTGCTAATCATGACTACCCATAATTGAATGAAATGTACCCTTTGTTCTAAAAAGCAGCCAATAGTGTGATGCCACATCAGCTGCACAACTATTGGGGTACCTAATTCACTATGATTGGTCTCACTTTTTTTTGGGCTGTTTTGGACACCTTGGCAAAAAGCATGCTGAAGTGGCATCATATTTGATGATGTGGCTTTGAAACCTTAGTTATAAACAGGGGACTCGCCAAATAAGCTACTGTAAAAAAATGGGAGTGATTTGAAATTTCTACGTAGGTTTTTGAGAAGCCCGAAGTTAGAGTACACAACTACTGAGTCCTCTCCCCTATATATATATTTTCTCTTCAATGAAGAAAATATTTTTTTCACCAACTATTAAATAGGTTTATAGAGATTATAATTCTTTACATACTTATTACACAATATAACTTACCTCACAAAATAAATTGTGAGCCCATGAAATAGATAGGAATAAAAGACCCAAACAAATATTCATTAGAAAATCTAAAATAACTTAGAAACCATGTATTACGTGGGTAGAGAAAATCCACTTGGGTGCTGAGCATTTTGTTGAATGGGGAAATATATTAATAAAGAAAGAGTATGATCATTAAAGTCGTTAACCTCCCAATTAGATGATGCATTAGCTATGAATTGGAATAGATAGATGCATTGACAATAAAAGTGAGCTCACTTTTTTAATTACTCTTTCCTTATCTCATTTGGGATACTCACTCATTTTACCTTTAATGTCTACCTCAATGTTATGGTGTTCTAACTTGTTTCTAAAGGGGCCACTTGCAAAAGATAAATTAGAAAGAAACGGAAGGGAGAGAAATAAGGTTTGATTTAAAATATAATTTAATTTATAATAAATGGATCTGTTTGTGAGATTGAAGTGCATCCACTCAGAGGGTGAAAATCTTCATTAATAAGACAAAAAGTTGTATAATTGATTTTTTTAGGGGGATTAAACTATAGTTATGATTGTGATTTTTGTTAGTCAATGTTCTTTCTACTTGTTAAGTATAAAAATAATAAAAATTTGAAAAAAAGGGTTATAATTTTTTTTTGAGTTGTTCAACATTAATTTCAAGATGTATCAATTTTACAAAAGAGACTCTAATAGCTTTTTCGGTCAAGAGTTATCACCTCTATAAGTTGGGTTTCTTGTATTGGAAATGAAAAATCATGTAAGCCATATAAAAGAGTTAGGGGTTATACTTGTTGACCAAATTATGACTTGTGTTATGGCACATCATATGACATCTTTAAAAAGAGATTATGAATCCAAAATGAAATGTCTAAGTTGGTAAATGGATTATAATGCAGCTATGATAGGTGAAAGAATATGCTATGTTAGCATGTCAACTCATCTTAGGATTTGAGTATTTGTTTTTTAATAAATTTTTGGATGCTACATTTTTTGGTGGTTTTAGCTCATGGTTTTAGAATTATCATTTGATGGTTTCATGTATTAGTTCTTCTATTTATTGGATGTGTGAGATGGAGGTTGTGCAAGATTATGCTATCCAATATGGGTCTTTATTTCTTAATATTACTACAAAGGATTGCTTTGTAATTTTACTATATTCATATTACTAAATACTACATTGGGTTGCTTTAAAGTGTGGGATTCTTCTATGAAATGGTTTCTTCAATGTACACCCTTGTTGTGATTTATTTTGTTTATGTTTATTGAGTCTTTCATGCAATTGTAAGTGTAATGATCTAAATTGTATGCATTAATATATTTTATATTTAGTTCCGAAAGCATTCATACATACCTTTATCATTTTAATTTAGTAGCAAAGCCTAATTACTTTGGATTCTAGGTATTGGGTAAAGGGTTCATTTTTTTTTAATAATCTTCATTTGAGTAAGATCTTTCATAGAAAGGTTTGATATTATTATAGGAAGAGATGATAAACATATTCAATATAGAAATGCAATTCGTAGGCACAAATTTTGAGCTTTAAAATCCTATGATGCAGGATATACTCATGGATAGATATGTATGGTCTATAATATCTATAGACTTGATATATTTGCATACAATAATTCAAATTTTGTTAAGTATTCATTTTTGTGGCAAAATTTCCTCAACAAGGTTCATCATGCTATGCATCCAAAATGTAATAAACTTATTCTCGCAAACACCTTCACATGATTATCAAGGTCCAATGTAGAAAATAACTTAATATCCATGAGAAGGATGTTGGAGTAGATAGGTGACTCCTCTACATGTCCAAGAACCCTACAAAACCAAAATAACTTCCATAAGAGAGAATGGAAAGAATAGATTGCTTCAAAAATACAATATTGATTGAATATAACAATGGACATGAAAATGTACATGAGAGGCATCACTAATAAAGGAAAGGTGAGAGGGAGGATTTGACATGATATTGGCATGTGTAATAATCCTATACAATGAGACAATTAAAGTTCTCACCTAGATAACTTAAAGTAGACATGAGATAAGATAAGATCATGTGACAACTAATCAATCTTCTAAGACACCTAGGGGCTAAATAAACTTAAATCATTTGAATTATTCATCTACTAGGAACTAGTGAAAACATTAGGTACAAGACCTAAATTAGGTACAAAACCTTATTCACACCCCCACCCCACTTAGTGTAACTTAAGGACTAGATTATTATGTAAAGATACAATATTATTAGTAGTATAGGTCCCAACTACTAGGCATGCTAGGTACCTATGTACAATGAAAATGCACAATCTATCACAAATGGAGAGAAAAGATACAAAAAATAAATAGGATTTCCTAGTCAGGTTTCCTTCTATTTCTTTGTTAAGTATTGTTTCTATTCTATGGCTTTCTCTCTCTTTCCACATCTATGCTTTGGTTCACATTCTCCTTACATGTATAACACCATATTTTTCCTTCAGACTCTCCTTTATAGAAAATGTGCCCTCATTCCCAAGGTTCTTGGCATTTGAAGCATAATTCTTTTTCTTAAGCTCATCTATGGGTAGGAAGTTCTTCTAGTGTCTATCTTTCTTGTGGAAGGTTTTTGTATGTTCATTGGTAGCTTAGATATTTGTGGATGATGTGTCTAACCTCAAAGTTTTTCCAATGGCATCATCTAGGGTTACTAGTTTAAGGGCACTTACCATACCCTTTAGTGCATCTCTCCAAACCTTCAATGAATAGGTAGGTTAACCTATATTCATCAATCCTTTAAATTAAACTACAATCCTTTAGAATTTTGGTATGTAATCATCCAAAGTTTCTTGTTGTTTAATTTGAGTAAACCTTTTAAAATCTTCTTGGGAGTGTTTCCTATCAAACCTTTGATATTTTTTTTGATAATTCATCATAGGAGGTTATGTTTTGGTGTCCCTGGGTGCGGATTCCATGGTACCACCATTCATGTGTTGATCTTTCCAAATTAATGATGAAAAATTGGAGTGCATCCTCTTTGGTGATTGGGTTGAGGGTGAAGTAAGTGTTCAACTTTTGCAACCAAGCATGGTTGTAATTTTTCCCGATCCATCAAAATTTGGAAGTGTTACTTTATTTGCCTTATGTTTTAGGTCCTTATTTGGATGTATTTTTTCTTTCTTAGGTGTCTCGTGTCTTTTGGCTTCACAAAACTCCCTAAATGTTATTATTTCCCTAACACAAGAATTGCATAAGTTATAGCAATAACTATGATGCTATTTGTAGATTGATCAATTCCTTCTTCATCCCTCAATATATCTTCCCTAAGTAGGAAACAAGACTTGGGTACTCTATATGTTGATGATCCATTATTATTCTTTGAGTGGTTGGAACTTATGTCTCTCCCATTTAAAGAAATATTTTAAAGGCTATTTATTCAATCTCCCGTGTTTTTCAAAGCCTAGAGGAGTGGTTGGTTTAATTTTTTCTATTTAGCTCATAAGGGTTTGATTGGTAAATGTTCCATGAAATTCTCATTTCATTGGCTATTTTCTCATTCATGGTGGATTTACCCCCTCTTATTTGCATCAACTATTCCTCATGGGATAACGAGATTATGCTTTGATACCACTCTAATGTCCCCTAGTAGGAAGCTATCAATTTCCAATATTTAACATACATTATTATACATCCAAATAAATTCAATTTTACGAAACAACAAATAATTCATAATACATTCAAGGTAGTGAACATATTTAAGCTCACTTCCTTACTTCTCTCCTAAACTCAACCCTAAGGAGGATAAGGATTTACTTGTTGTAGGGTGCTTGACATCAATCTATAAGTAGATCCCTCTTGAGGCTTTAGGGCCATGTCCCTATCCCTTTTCAAGGGATTTACCCACCTTGAGAGGACTTACTCTACCTTTCCCTACACAACACCAACCTATCATCTCCAAGGGCTATAATGATCGGTTAAAGAATAGGCTACACATATATAGATAGATAGATAGATAGATATGCAACACCCAACTATTCTCTCCAGGGACTATAGTGACTATATATATATAATCGTATACGAGAAGAAATAGAAACAACCTTTAGTTCTACCAAAACATTATGTCCTACTTTCTTAGTTCTAAAAGTTAGGTGTGTGTAGTTTACCTAGTAAAATGCCCATTACTGTGTAGGCTTGACACATTGAACTCCATGTCCATCATATGTCTAGATTTTATATATATATATATATATGACAACATCCACACTTCACCATATATTTGTCCCTTATCTAAAACATTCATTTATAATATTCTATGAATCAATGTGTATCCATAGGTAAATTATAGCATGCCTATTTCCTATTATATAAGCTTACCAACAATAATCTATATTTCATTTCCTTATGATTCCTTTCTTGTGATCAGAATTAAATATATTTATAATCCCGTATTCTCTTGTGATGTTCAGGGACTGATTAGTAATATTCATTATATATCTTTGAATGATGATATCTCTTGGAGTCATATCTCTTCATCACAAATTGGTTCATTCAAACCAATCGCACCCCTTTCCATAATTACTTGGAATTATTCCTTTCATCGTATTTTCCATGCTCAATGATTATTGTTTAATATTAAATTGCTGTTTATTTTTGTTAATGAATCGCTGGTTAAAGCCTTTGAGACTCAATCACTTCCTTTTGAAAATCTTAGTTATTGTAGCTCTTATCATTGGCATTAATTCTTCAAACAATATCGATTAGTTAACAAAGCGCACCTTTTCCATAATCATTGATTAGTTTGTTGTCCTTATTCATTAATTATCATCATTGACCTTTATTAATATTCTTCTCATGACAAACGGTGACTAGACATTATTCGTCCATAGTAAACATTTGTTACTCTTGGCAATGTTCGATGAGAAGTCTCTGGTAGCTTTAAGAAGTATCGTATTCTTCGAATCATCGTCTTCCAGTATGCTTGATGACTTCAAAATTAATTTTTGTATGGTTATCAATTATGTCTTATTGATTAGGTCTGGGTATTATCGCACCAATCCTCTAAATATGGTAAATTTGGTCTTAGCAATAAGTCTCTTATCATGGTAATCAATAGTTTTATCAGTGTTTGCAAGCTACTCAACCAATATTGGACGGAGACATGATAGTCCTTTCCTTCCCAAAATTTTAAATGATTGAATCATCATAAAGACCTTTCAGTAATCTACCTTCTACTACATTACTCTAATATTATCATAAATGTTTTCTTTCTTATGTTAAATGTGGCTTAATAATAAAAACTTAGTATAATATAAGAAAAGTTATGTTTTCTTTCTTATGTTAAATGTGGCTTAATAATAAAAACTTAGTGTAATATAAGAAAAGTTTTCTTTCAAAGAGAAGAGATATAGGCCATCTCATAATGATACTTATTGAATTTGAAAAAAAAAATGATATTTGTATGATAGCCTGCCTCAAATTCATACCTTTTGGTTCACTCTTAGGTATTGAAAGTATGCAATATATGAATGTATGAAAACACAAATATATGCAGACACAAAGCTTATACTATTTATTTATGATTCATTTTTACACTTGCATTATGTAACATTGTGTGAGATGTTGTCCAAGGGGCCTTAGAAATATTTTTATACTTCATCTTATTACTATTCATTTGTGAAGTGTGATTGGATAATCTATTACCAAATTTTGGTGTTGTAGTTGCTAGAGTGGCTCCTCCACAAAACTTCATTGGTTCACCAACCCTTCATCCTTTTGTTGGATTCTTTTGATCTCCCATTTATCATGTCTTTCTTTCTTGTTCAGGTTTCCTTGTATTTCTTTGTCAAGTATTGCTTCTATTTTGTGAGCTTGCTCTCTCCTTCCACATCTATGTGTTGGTTTATGTTTCTCCTTACATCAGTAGCTCACCACTTTTTTCCTTTAGATTCTCTTTTATGACAAATATGACCTTGTTCCCAAGGTTCTTAGCATTTGAAACATTTTTTTTTCTTAATCTCATCTGTGGGTAGGAAGACCTTTTGGTGTTTATATTTCTTGTGGAAGGTTTTTGTATATTCAATTGCATCTTTGATATTTGTGGATGATGTGTTTAAGCTCAAAACTCTTTCAATGGTATCATCTAGGGTTATTGGTATAAGGGTGCTTACCATACCCTTGAGGCATCTTTCAAACCTTCAATGAATAGGCAAGTTAACCTATCTTCATCAATTTTTTAAACTTTAAGTACAATCCTTTGGAATTTTCTTATGTAATCATCCAAAGTTTCTTGTTGATTAATCTAGGTTAACCTTTAAAAATATTCTTTGGGATGTTTCCTATCAAGCCTTTTAATAAGTTTTTGTGAGAATTCGTCATGTAGGTAGTTATGTTTTGGTGTTGCTGAGTGTAGATTCCACAATACCATAATTCATGTATCGATTCTTCCAAATAAAGGATGAAAAGTTGGAGTGCATCCTCTCTAGTCATTAGGTTCAAGTGTGAAGTGTCCAACTTTTTCAACCAAGCATTGGCCGTAATTTTTCCCGATCCATCAAAATTTGGAAGTGTTACTTATTCACCTTATGTTTCAGGTCCTTATTTGGATGGTTTTATTCTTTCTTAGGTGTCTCATATTTTTTGACTTCACAAAGATCTCCCTAAATGTTATTGTTTCCCTATTATACAACTCGAGCAATATCTATGATGCTATTTGTATATTGATCAATCCCTTCTTCTTACCTCGGTATATCTTCCTTAGGTAGGAAAGATGGTTTGGGTACTCTATATGTTGATGATTCATTATCATTCTCTGAGTAGTTGAAACTTATGTCTCTCCCATTTGAAGAATTTGTTTAAGGCTATTGATAGGACCTCCAATACAGTTCTCATCCCTATAAATATTCCAAAACCCTTTCCCTCTACTTTGGATGGATAAGAGTGATGCAGTCAAGGTTGGTGAATCCAATTAAGGGCAGACCGACCTTGCAGCCAAACCAATATGCAGCGGAAATAAACAATAACAAACATAGATCTGAAATGAAACATAAGTCTTTATTCATCAAATCACCGACTACATGCAATATGCTGGGTTGTAAGGCCTTCCCGGTTACGGCCAGATACAAAGCAATTATCAGTCTACCAAATCTCACAGGATCCAAATCTACTTCCCAACATCAGCATTCAGCTAGCCCAGGTCTGTAACACGCAGTACACTGGTAGGCACCCGGGAAAGATCTAAACTTGTACTCCAACTTCCAAGTAATCTACCTGTTCCTAAGCTCATAGGCTACTAACTTCCTCTCCTCCCAACAACTCCCTAAAACAACTACCCAAGCATCTATCTAAATACTAAATTCCAGCCACAACTCGGCTCAACAGGATATACAAATATTAAATGCTAAACACCAGTCGGCTCTCAATAGCCTTACAAAATAAAATAAACTCCCAAGATGGCCCCAACGGTCATTAGATCCACATAGAAGAATGCAACATGCTAGATCTAAGTCCCCACATGCCCAACGGTCAATCCATAACTCGAGGAGCGCAACCCAAACTAAATGTATCAGTCGGCCAAGCCGATTCATCCAAACAATCCAGTTGGTAAGCAAGAACACCGAGCATCAGAAGGAATAACCAAGCGCCAGTCAACCGACCACGCCAAGCATGACCAAGCAACACAATTATCATCGAGCAACAGGAAACCAATGCCTTCAGCTGCCGAGCTTTCTTCAGAGACCAAGCACTAAGGAAAAAACTGAAACTGAGCAACCAGTCTCCCAAACTGAGCAAGAATACCATCAAACTGAGATCAAAATCAATAAACTACCTTCAAAGACAAACATATTTTTGGTTGATACAGGATTGCCAAGAATCCTAGGATGCTCCTGCATCAGACACCCCAAGTAAGAAAGATTTTCTCATGGAAATTAGGAACACCTCAAGGAAATCAGAACAGGTATGTCGAATCTGTTCTTCACCCATATCTCCTCTTTCCCTTCATCCCAAGTAGTCTTTACTTCATTCATTTCTCCCTGCAACAAGTTCTTCTGCTTTCCACTTTTCTTATCTTTCCGGTCTACAACTGATAGCGATCGATTTTTACCACTACCAATCATAGCAGTGTCTCGGTAAGGTTCATCCTCCTCAATCAACTCAGTATCATCTACATCCCTCTACGTCATAAATTTCACCATCTATCGAACCATCTCTGCCAACAAAATCATTTGTTCCTTGATCTCAACAAACTCTTCAAATATCTCACTCTCTTTCTCCTTCAAACTAGACTTAATAGGAATAGGTTCATCAACCTTGTGCTCCTAAGGTTTTTCATAAGGACAACACCTGACAACTCCACATTCTTTAACCCCTATCTCCTATAAAGGTATCAGCTTATGCCGAGCTCCTTCATGCCTAACCACATAAGTGTTAGCACAACCATCAAACAAAACATTTCTGTCAAACTACCAAGGTCTACCGAGCAACAGATGACAGACATCCATAGGCAACACATCACACAATATCTCATCCTGGTAAGATCCAATTTGGAAGTTAACCAAGCATTGCTCTTCCACTCTAACCTTAGAAATATCTTGAATCCAACTAATTTGGTAAGGATTAGGATGCTTCCTCCTTTCTAGATTCAATTTACTAACCATTTCTTCTGAAACAAAGTTTTCAGAACTGCCACCATCAACTAGGAAATTACATACCTTATTTTTGCACTTACATCTGGTCCTGAACAAATTTCTCCTTTGCACCGGTTCAAAGACACATGCAGCTAACCTTCTAGTGACAAGGCATTCACCTTTCTCTGGAACATTCTCAATGTCTTCTTCAGCAACTAATGCAACTCTTTTCTTAGGACACTGGGCCAACTTCTATGACCAGCTTCACCACAGTTATAGTAAGTAATAGTGAACTCATTCTTCCACCTTCCTCTTTGTCCAACATTCTTAATAACTTGACCATTGCTAGATCCAACATCAGGCTTAGGGTTATCTATCACATTACCTATAGCAACTGTCTCTCAAATCTTACCTCCTCGGTTTCTATTGTTTTGTCTACCTTCAAACTTCTTATTTAGCTTCTCTTCAATCTTTAATGCCATCTGATAAGCATCTCCTATTGTTGTCATCTGAACAGTAAGTAACTCTTCTTGAATACTAGGTCTCAAACCATAGACATACCTAGCAACCTTCTCTTTATCAACTTCAGAATGACCAGTCCTAATCAGAAGTTTGTAAAACTCCTCGGTATACTCCTGTACCGATTTGTTAGTCTGCTTCAAAGCTTGCATCTTCTTGAACATCTCCAATTCATAATCCACCGGAATGAATTGCTTCTTCAACTTGTCAACCATTCGGTTCCACTTAGTGATCTTCTCTTTTCCTCTTCTACCTCTTTCCAACTAAACTTCTCTCCACCAAATATTTGCATGACCCTTCAACTTAGTCTTTGCAAATCTAAATCTATCAGGATCTTCTATTTCTTCATACTCAAAGTATTCATCAATCTCATTGATCCAATCAATCAATTATTCATGCCTAAGGCTTCTAGTAGATGTAGAAACTTCAATCTTAGGTCTCTTTCCAATCTTAGACATAGCTTTTATGATTATATTCTCCTTAGGATCTCTATCTTCTTCTACAGCTTCTTCAAAATGATCTTCTTCTTCAGATTCATCATCACTATCCTCTTTCAAGGTAGGTTTATTTTTCTTCTTCAACTCCTCTTGTAGGTCTTGCACTTGTTTCTGCAAAGCCCTAAAATCATCAAGACTGAACTCTCCAGCAGTCTCTTCATCTGAGGTCTCACGATTTCTCTTCGGAGGTATCTTCAAATCAAGATCTAGATACAAACACACAAGATCCACTCGGCTCCAACAGGGACACACCTCGCTCAAACAGGAACACACTTCGCTCCACAAGATCAGCTCAACCTCACTCTGATACCACCTGATGCAGTCAAGGTTGGTGAATTCAATTAAGGACAAACTGACCTTGCAACCAAACCAATATGTAGTGGAAATAAACATAACAACCACATATATGAAATGAAACAGAAATCTTTGTTCATCAAATCATCGATTATATGCAATGTGTTGGGCTGTAAGGCCTTCCCAGTTACGGCCAGATATAAAGCAATTATCAGTCTACCAGATCTCACATGATCCAAATCTACTTCCCAACATCAGCATTCAGCTAGCCCAAGTCTGTAACACATAGTACACTAGTAGGCACCTAGGAAAGATCTAAACTTGTACTCCAACTTCCAAGCAATCTTCTTGTTCCTAAGCTTGCAGGCTACTAACTTCCTCTCCTCCCAAAAAATCCCTAAAACAACTACCCAAGCATCTACCTAAATACTAAATCCCAGCCACAAGTTGGCTCAACAAGATATACAAATATTAAATGCTAAACACTAATCGGTTCTCAATAGCCTTACAAAATAAAATAAACTCCCCAAGATGGCCCCAACGGTCATCAGATCTGCATAGAAGAATGCAACACGCCAGATCTAGGTCCCCACACACCCAACAGTCAATCCATAACTCGAGGAGCGCGACCCAAACTAAATGTATCAGTCGGCCAAGCCGATTCATCCAAACAATCCAATCGGTAAGTAAGAACACTGAGCATCAGAAGGAATAACCGAGCACCAGTCAACCGACCATGTCAAGCATGACCGAGCAATGCAATTATCATCGAGCAATAGGAAATCAACGTCTTTAGTTGGTGAGCTTTCTTCAGAGACTGAGCACCTAGGAAAACACTGAAACTGAGCAACTAGTCTCCCAAACTGAGCAAGAATACCATCAAACCGAGATGAAAATCAATAAACTACCTTCAAAGACAAACATATTTTTGGTTGATATAGGGTTGCCAAGAATCCTAGGATGCTCCTGCATCAAAGGGTATGTGTCTTAATTTGTTGATGATAGTGTTGTTTTTCTCATCATAGTTGTGCTAATAATACTTCTAGGGTTATGTCTCTCCTCTAAGGGTTTATGTGGTGGTTGAGTCTTATTCTTATGTTTCAAAGAATGTGGGAATGTTGGTTCAAAAGTTCTACTTGAAGTTGTGTTGCATGGACGTAAGTTTGGGCCTAGTTTGGAGGAGGAGGTTATTGTTCACTCTCTTCCTAATTATGATACTATGGCTATTCCTAGAGTCTCTGGTGAAAAGGTACTTGATGACTAGATGCAAGTTAATACTTATGATTCTATTTTTGAAGAGGCTTCTACCCTTTTTTCAAGTCTCTTATTGTGACATTGTATTATAGCCACCCTCACATGAACTTGGTGAGAAGATGGGTGCTTTAGAGTTGGAAACTCTCTAATAGTGTTAAGGTAACATCAACTTCAAATGGTTTTTTCCTCTTTTTTCTAATATGGAGGTTTGCACTAGGATATTTTTAAATGGTCCTTGGTTTATGGGACTGAATGGTATTTGCAAAGGTCAACTAGTCCTAATTCTAATCCTGGGACGGATGTCCCATCAAACTTTCCAGTTTGGGTTTGTTTTCCTAGCCTACCTTTGGAATTTTGGAGTGAAAAGATCCTAATATTTATAGAAAACTCGTTAGGACATTATGGTGTCATATATATATATATATATATATATATATATATATATATATATATATATATATATATATATATATATATATATATACACACACACACACACACACACACACACACACACACAATAAATCACTAGTTTTCTAGAATTCGCGTGTTTGTGAAAAATAATCAAGCACTCCCTACACGAATTTATTTATCCTCTAAATATGGAGTTTGGTTACAACATATCAACTATGAAGATTCCCCAATCCTCTACCATCTATGTCAAAAATTTGAGCATACTTCTATTACTTGTTGGAGAAATAAGATAAGTCACAAGGTCTAGAAGAAAAAGGAGTCATTTCATATGGTTATTGAAGAGGTTTAGAAGGGTGAAAATTTAAGAATTGACACTAATGATTGTCTAAAGATGGACGCCTCACCCAATAATGTGAGGTTTAAAGATAGTATGACTAGTAGCTCTCCTTGTCTCAAGAAAAAAGAAGGTAAAAGATGAGAACATCAAGAACTATTCTACAGGGTGCCTAAAGATAAATGTCTCTTTCAATATTGTTAGGCATAAGGATGGAAATACAATTATGTTCTCTACGGTTCTCAAAGAGACCGAGTTAGGGTAAATTGATCAGAGTGTTTCAAAGAAACAACGTGTTGAGTTGGGTTGGCTAGTTGTACGTAGTTTTTAATTATCGATCTATTTTTCAATAAAAAATAATAGCTATTTTTTAAAAATGTCTTTTAAAGAGAAGATAGTAAACATAGTATTTATATTTAAATGCATTAAATCCTGAAATATCTTTATTTTTTTAAATATAAAGTTCAAATTTTTTCTTAAGAAAAAAAATTGTAGGAATTTTTTTTTAAGATAAAATGAGATTAGATAAGATACATTTTGCATTATATTATCATCAAGTCAATAATTTTGATTGTAAAAAAGACGAATTAAAGATATTTAGTTATAAGATAATTCTTGACAAAAGAAACTTAGACCATTTAAACTTATAAAATTTATCAACTAAAACAAAATAAAACAAGTGCCATGTAGTGGCTAGTACTTGCCTTTAGTTGTAGTTTTAATTGTATTAGCATATCATTTTAAAAAAATAAACAAAATAATTATTTAAATTTATTTAATATATTATTAGATTAGGTTAAATATTTAGTTTATAGTTATGTTAAAGTTTAATTAGAAATATAATTAATTCAAACTTTAATTTATATATAAAATATTTTTTAACCATTTAGTTTTGTCATAATTGTAATTTTAATATTAACTGTGTATCTAATTCAAATTTTAATAAAATTACTAGAATTATAAATATATTTTAATTAATTATAAAATACATAATTTAGATGTTAGCCATCCAAAATAGAATGACATATATCACTGGTTACATCTATGGTTTAAGTAAGGACACTAACCTATTTTGGAGCATTCTTTTTGCTAACATTCTTTGGCAGGTGTGGACCAGGTCCCTTACTGAGTCTTTTCAAAAATTCACCTATTTTAAAATCTTCTCGCTTGTCAGCATTAACATGATGATTGAAAGAAAGAAGCTGAAAAGATTCCTTCAAATGGGGCACTCCACCATGTTCATGTATGAATTGAAAGATGGCTATGAGTGGAGAAGACACTTAGACAGCTTTGTTAACTTTGAGGAGACTATGAAGAAGCTTACTCAAGAGATCAGTAAGAACAATAACGCGACGGATAACCAAATCAGCATGTTGGCCCAAATCCAATAGAAGAGGAGCATTGTTGGGATGGAAGGCCCTTTGGGATGGACTCCTTGGGTTGAGTCCCAGGATGATATTCTACATTAAGTTTCAGTTCTACTTTTTGTTGTTCTTTTTTATATGTAGTGTAATTAATTTCTTATAATTATACTCTTCATGTATTTTTTACGTCCTTATATTTAATACAAAAAGAAATAGAATGACATATATTGATTTGCATTGAACTCACCAGCTAATTAAAATTTCTTATAATTATTGTAAATCTCTCTTAAATATTTCAATATTGGGCATTACCATCAAAGAATATATATTTACTTTGGTTTAAAATATAAATATCATAAATGAACGAATTCATAAATATAATATTATTATATTTTAAATAATAAAGAGGTAAAATAATTGACTTAATTTTATATATTTGATATTAAAATATATAATATATAATATAAAATAATAATATATAATTTCATATTAACTATTATTTTAATAATAAGAAAATTAATATAATTATAATATAAAAATTATAATTAATTTATAAAAAAATTAATTAAAATAAACTACAATACAATATAACATAGTCTTCTATTCTTTAATTTTTTTAAAATACATCAAATAGATATTATATAGATGTCTATGTTTACTATTCAAAAAAATTAATTTCAATATTTATATCATAACAATTATGGACAAAAATAAATAAAAATTTCCAAGACCATTTAAAACCCTAGCTTAGAAAGTGGAGAAAAAACAATCATTCCTAAAAATCAGTCTATAACACGTCAAATCTATTAACCAATCATAATGATAGAATTTAAAAACTTAAATAACATGCATCTAAACTTAAATTCATTACAATAGTACTATGCCTTATGACAAGTACTAATAATAAACCTTGAACAAATTTCAAACAAACTATACATTATTTAGTTTACATCATTATAACATCATGACACTGCAATATCACAGATTCTATTCACAACTCCTAATATTGAATTATTCTCTATTCAACCAACTCTATATAACTATATAAGAAAACACATTAAAGATATCTACATTCTAAATAAACTATACACTACTTAAGAGTTCCATTATTATAAAACAACTGTGCAACAACACTACTACAATATCACAAATTCTATTCGCAACTAATTATATTCTTATTTCAACAAACTCAATACACAAAAATACATTAAATATATCTACATTCTAAACAATACATTACTATATGGCAGATTCTATTCAAAGGCTACTTATATTCTTTATTCAACAAACTCTATACAAGAAAACACATTAAAAATATTTACATCCTAAATAAAGTATATATTACTTGAAGAATTCTATTGTTGTAAAACTACTGTAACAACAAGCAGATTCTATAGGCAGCTGTTTATATTCTCTATTCAACAAACTCTATAAAAAAAGCTAAATAAACTATACATTACTTAAAAGAGTTCCATTGTTTTAAAACCATGTAACAACACTGTACTACAATATCACAGATTCTATATTTCACAGCTGCCCTATTCAACAAACTCTATACAAGCAATCCTACGAAGAATCAACTATATCATTCTGAAGCTCTCTCACATTACTGACCAACAATCACATAATTCAATCCAAAGCTTCTATATTGAACATGCAAACGAGTACTCATGGCCTGTACAGTCCACCCTCATGTTTCACAGCAGTGAAGCCTCCATCCACAACAAGATTATGACCACTGATACATTTTGATTCATCACTGGCCAAATTCAGAACAGCCTCTGCAATATCCTCTGCTGTAAGAACCACTCCCTTCAAGTTGCTTATACTGCTAGTCCAAGCCTCAGCTTCACCCTTATCCTTTGCTCCAATAAAGTACACTAAAAGCCCCGTCGCAACATAATTAGGAGAAACACAGATAACTCTGATACCATGTTTCCCAAGCTCAGCTGCACCATTCCTAGTGAGGCCTATCACAGAATGTTTTGAGGCAGTGTATGCATGAGGTGCAATGCCTCCCATACTCCCTGCAATACTCGCAGTAGAAATTATGCAGCCTTTTCTGGTGGGTATCATTACACGAGCTGCATGCTTAAGGCCGTGCATTACACCTTTTACGTTTATGTTCATTGTGCGTTCAAATTGCTCCATCCCATACTCTGCAGCACTGAGTTTGGGGTCATCTACTATACCGGCATTGTTAAACATGATGTCCAGTTGTCCATGCTTTTCTATTGCCAGATCCACTGCTGCTTTGACGTCTTGCTCTTTGGTCACATCACAATGCATGAAGGTTGCCCACTGTGACAGAGATTGTGCGAGCATGTTACCAGCATTGTCTGCAATGTCTGCAATTATAACTTTTGCTCCGTTTTAGGCGAAGAGGCGAACAGTGGCTTCTCCAAGGCCCCCTGCCCCACCTGTGATTATTGCAACCTTACCTTCCAATCTGCATTTTCAAATCAGGATTGTTTTCTAATTTTAAATTTAGATGTCTGTTTAAATAACATATTTTAAGCTTTGATTGATTTATTTTATTTATCTTAAATCGTATTAATAGTTAATCTTATTGATGAATCACATTCATAAATAGGTTAGACTAGAAAAAAAAATGATTTCAGATGATCTATTAAATAAGTTAAAACTTAGAATATGCTTATGTCATTCATCTTAAATCATATTAATAGTTATCATTCATCTTGAATCATATTAATTGTGGATCTTATTAATAAATCACATTCATAGTTGGGTTATAGTAGATGAAAGAATCATTTCAGAGAAGCTATTAAACAAATCAAAACTTAGAATATGCTTTTGGCATTCATCTTAAATTATATTAATAGTCATCATTCATCTTAAATCATCTTAATCATCATCATTCATCTTAATTAATATTAATAGTCATCATTCATCTTAAACCATTTTAATGGTGGATCTTATTGATGAATCACACTCATAGGTGGGTTATAGTGGCAAAAAAAGTGATTTCAAATGACCTGTTAAACAAATCAAAACTCAGAGTGTGCTATTTAAGTTCAGCCACAAATTAATATGTATATTAAATCACATTAATAGGTGGATCTTATTGATAAATCACACTTAAAGGTGGGTTCTAGTGGTGAAATCTTAGAATGTTCTTTTTTAAGCTCAGCAGCAAATTATCATGCATATTAAATCACATTGATAGGTGGGTTCTAGTGGAGAAAATAGTGATTTAGGAAGAGCTATTGAACAAGTCAAAACTTAGAATGTGGTTTTCAAGCCCCGCAACAAAATAACATGCATCTTAAATCACATTAATAGGTGGGTATTATAGATGAATTGCACTAATGGGTGGATTCTAGTAGAGAAAAGATTGTTTTCACATGAGTTGTTAAGCAAATCAAAACTTAGAATATTCTTTTTAAGTTCCACAAGAAATTGACTTGTATCTTAAATCACATTAATAGGTGAATTTATTAATGAATTATGCTTATAAGTGGGTTACATCTTAAATCACATTAATAAGTGGGTCCTATTGATGAATCACATTGATGAGTGGATTCTAGTGGAGAAAAGAGTGACTTTAGATGGGCTATCTAAACAGGTCAAAACTTAAGAGTGTGTTGTTAAAGCTGGTTGCACATTAACTACAATATCTATGCATCATCTAGTGTAAAACTAGAGTGTATGATCAATTCTAGTTGCAAACTAACGTGCAAATAATGTGGGTTTAATTGGTGGATCTCACTAATAGGTGGGTTCTATTGGTGATTTTTCAAATAGGTGGGTTCTATTGGAGAAGAGAGTGATTTCAGTTGGGCTATCTAAACAAGTAAAACATTACAGTGTATTGTTAAGTCAAGCTCCAAATCAACATAAAATAAGACAACCAAAACCAAGAATATTAAAAAACTCAAACCAAAACTTAGAATATACTGTGATGCAAATAAGACATTTTGAAACAAAAGGAAAATGACAAAATACTTTGGCTCTTATTAGTGAATTAACATGCAAACAATAGATAGATCTTATTAGTGAATCATACAAATAGGGATTTCTATTAGAGAAGAGAGTGTGATTTCAGATGATCTATCTAAACAAGTCAAAACTTGTGCATTGTTAAACTTGGCTCCAAATTAACATAAAAATAATAGGTGGGTCTTATTGGTAAATTTCTTTAATAGGTGGGTTCTATTAGAATATCTTATTATATTTAGAATATCTTACTATATCTTATTATATCTTATTGGTAAATTTATTTATTATTATATTAAATATGAATATCTTCAATTAAATTTTTTATTTTTTAAATTTTAAATATTTTATCAATATTAAAAATAATATTATATTATTTTATCAACATTAAAAAATTATGCCTTGAAGTTGCAGGGGTCTTGGATCTTTAGGCTGCAATGGCTTGAAGGAGGGTTGTAATGTGCTCAATTGTGTTTAGTGGGATTAGGACCTTTTTCTTGCATAATCAATCAAAACATTAATTATATCATTTGAAAAAAATATTAAAATGATATAGATAAAGATATATTAAAAAAACAAAATTTTCTTTGAAATATTAAATAATAAATCTTATTTATATTTATAATATTATATTTATATTATATTATTATTTAACATTAATTCAATACTATACCATTGTTATATCTTTGTGAAGGCAAAGTTCAGTCCTATGCACTAAAAGTTTGTTATGTTGAAGCATGGTTTGGGTTGTTCAAATGAGATAAATGTCTTGGAATGGTTTAAAATGTAAAGAAGAAGTTTTGTTAGTCAATATTGAAGGGGATTATGCAATGATGACAAGAGTGGGATCTTAATAGGTCTAGCGATAAGGTGTCTAGGAAAGAGCACCTAGAATGCACCTAGATTGCATTAATGAGATCATTGTGATTCTTTGAGTATTTGTTTAATTTTTAGTCCTTTCTTTGCATCAAGGCCTACAAGACATAAACATTCATCCTCTACTATTATAATGTCTACCTTGTGCTCATGCTTCCAAAAATGTCAACTACGTCATATTAAATTATGTTCTAAGCTCAATTCATACTCTATCTCTCTATTTTATTTTTTTCTAATATTTCTTGCGCTCTAGTCCCTTGGATGTAGGAACATCTTTAGGATTCCAATGTAGGTCCTAGGTGCTAGCACCTCTTTTAGATACTAGTACACCACATGTTGTTGGAAATATTCAGGAATTAACCAAGTTACTGAGAGGGGAGGGGTGAATCAGTAACTCCAAATTCTCTTCTAATTTTAACATGTATTTTACTTTTAACCTTTGCATACAGAAAGCATGAAACTTAAAAGGCATTCACAATAAAGACAAATGGATTTGGTTACCCAGAAACCTTCCAAAAGAAAGTAAAACTGGGGTGGGGATGAAACCCACAAAGCTTTAATACTGCAGAATAAAGTTGGCCGGTTAAGGCTTACAATTTGATCACTTCCGATGATATGCCCTGTTAGGAGCAATAAGGATTGCTAAATCCACCCTGTTAAAGGATTTACAAACATACAGTGAAGTATGCACTCGGTAAAGAGATTTATACAAAGACTGTTAAGTCTACCCGGTTAAAGGATTTAGTACTGATTCACCTGTTAGAATGAAAGAGTAGATCTCTGCTTTGCAACTGGATTGCTGAATGAGATTCGCTGATGTACTGATCACCTTCTGTGATGAATTTGTCTTTTCTGTATCTTATACTTCTGAAGCCTTCTGCAATTCGCTTATTTCTGCCTTTGTTACTCTTTTATATATTCTATATCATATATTTCATTACTTGTGCATATATCTTTTATTTCTACATCATTGTTTATATACAGGTTTCAAACAATTAATTACAATTACAATTGCACAGTCGGCTTGACAAATAAACATAAGTGCTACTAAGTCGGCCCAAATATGGTTACTCGGTTCCTTCACACTGACTCGGTGACTTTCTGATACTCGGCGTCCACTGCATTACTCGGCATCGTCATGCACTCGGTAGAAGTGAAGGCACGGTTCATACTGATCACTCGGTAGGTATTGAACTCGGTAAGCATTGGTGACTCGGTAGACAAGATGTTACTCGGTTTTCATTGTCCTGATCGGTTTGTACTAACTTGCTCGGTTTCCACTGTCTGCTCAGTTTGCACTGTCTGCTCGGTTTGCACTGTCTGCTCGGTTTGCATTGTCTGCTCAGTTTTGCACTGTCTGCTCGGTTTGCACTATCTTCTCGGTTTACACTGTCTGCTCGGTTTGCACTGTCTTCTCGGTTTACACTGTCTGCTCGGTTTGCACTGTCTTCTCGGTTTGCACTGTCTGCTCGGTTTGCACTGTCTTCTCGGTTTACACTGTCTGCTCGGTTTGCACTCAGAATGCTAATAAGTGTTGTCACTAGTGGCAATACTGCTTAATGCCAACAATCTCCCCCTTTGGCATTAGTGACAAAAACACTTATTGGCCAAAATTTATATACACCGAATCATGCTGAGTTTTATTTTGATTTTTCAAAATTTGTCTTTGCTATAGGGCTATATACATTGTCTCCCCCTTTCAATGTGCTAACTGTTTCTTATACAAATCTATACAGTATACATCTCTCTCCTTCTATACATATCTCCCCCTTTTTGACGATAATGCCAAAGGTGCATATACAATTTATTTACAGAGAGAATCCAAAATTTGATAAGAAATCATAATGTACCTTCATTATTAGTGCCAGGGTTCTGTCCCAACTTTCTTGCAGAATCTTACATGTTTGTATGGCAATTTGGATTTCTGCAGAGAGTTCAATCATGTGATCTGCTATGGAGAACTGATTGTCATGAATCAATGTTCTGGAATGTTCAATGTGCTTATACATTGTATTCATGATGGGAAGGATCATGTGTTGGATGTCTAGCAGTGTGGACCGGATCCTTGAGTCTTCTTTCAATAGATCAGACTGCATATTGGATAGATGTGAAATTTTCATGTGATGAGCAGAGCTTGAACTTGGTTCAAGTTGCAGCTTCTGTATGCTAATCTTCATATCCTCATCCATTTTATTCATTTTATTTTTGACATCCTTTGTGAACTCGGCAAAATTGCATAGTCTGGCCAAAAGAGAGGTAGCATTCGAATAAATAGACTCTGTGTTAGACAAAACTGAAGACAATTCCACTTGGTTAATAGCTATGTGCTGAGCAATGTGCTCAAGCACTTTATTGTTGAATCTCTTCTCGGCTCTTTCAACTAACTTTTCTGTCCCGGATGAGTCCTCATTGTATTTCTCAATTGCTTCTGCCAATTGTAACAAAACATGCTGGGAGGAGTCTACTTTAATGCCTAATGCATCAGACAAAATGTCCTTAGCATCCTTGATGATTTGATACTCCTTGTCTCTCTCCTCCTTAAGCTTCTTTTGTTTTGCTTTCCTTTGGAGGATCTCACCTATATTCTGCATCTGGTCTGCTGAGAGATTTGCAAAATCTAGTGTAGAAATCTCTATCTCTTCGTCTAGGTCTATATCCTCAACTATATTTTTACCCAAAAATTTTATACTCGGTAGAGCCTTAGGCTTATCTGTACTTAATGCTCTTGTAGTAGTGATAGTAGATAAAATAGGGCTGGCTATTGATACTGGTATACTTTCTACTGGAGAACTTACAATATTTACACTTGATGATTCAAAAGCTGGAAAACTTACTGGTACAGGAGACTGCAGCTCGGTAGAAGAAATGGTAGCTGCCTCTGATGTTGCTAGGGATGATTGGACAAATGTGGAAGTTGTCACAACCATGCTTGAAGGTGTCTCTGGGCTGGATGTAGAGACTTTCACTGGAGAGGTAGGAAGGGATGCAATGACTTCTGCTGCTATCCTTACAGTATCATCTACCTCGGTGTCTTCTTCTTGCTCATCGCTGTCATCTTCAATATCCTTTATAATTACAGTTTCAATGCTCGGTTGGTGAAGGTGGTAAATGTTCTTCCATGTGGCTTTTGCAGCCTTCACAACCGATTCAATATTATTGATCAAAATCAAACAAGTATTGAACTTCAGTGTCATCTTGTTTTCATTCTCTTTTAGTGCCTTCTTCACTTCATCATTGTTCAGGCTCGGCATCAACTGTCTTAGGTTTTGATCAAATATGTCTATTACAGTTTGCCTTGCATTGCTCCATCTCATTCTTATCGGATTCAATAGAACTGCAGGAACCTGTGGGGTAATTTCTTCAGGAGAGTATTTCCACTGTCCCATCTTCTCAACAACAGCATCTTCTATTTCCTTCTGCTCTGCTTCCGATCTGGTTTCATATCTCAAGGATTTTATGTTACTTACTCCAGATCCTGATCCATCTCTGAAGAGTTTGAGCTTTTCTTGAAGGGTTAGAGGAGGCCTTTTGAATACTATGTCCTTATCTGCCTTTTCTGCCTTGTCTGCCTTTCCTCTTGTATTTCTCCTTGTGAACACAGCAGTGGGAGGCACAGATGCCTTAGTGATAAAAACTTTTCCTTTCTTCTTTGCAGGTTCTGGTTCCTCTGTTTTCTCATCCTTTTCCTCTTCTTTTTCACCTATTTCTTCTTTCTCCTCGGTTATCATTTGCATTTTAGCTATTCTTTTCTTTCCTTTGTTTACCGCCTGTGGAAGCTTTATGCTTAGTTCAATTCTCATCTTAGCTTCATCATATGTTCCAAAATATGGGGCTTTGGGATTGACAGGCTGATTTAGAAGTGCTTCAATAATGTTCTTGGTTTCATCAATATTTACCTCATAAGGAAGAGGTTTTGCATACACAGTTCTTGGTTTAACTGCTTGAATATACACATTATCACAATCTACCATAAAACAGATATCATCTTTGTAATCTTCCACCAACTTCTGTGGAATCCGGAATCTGTCATTCATTTTCTCTTTGAAAGACTCAAAATAATTATCCATGATGCTTTCAAAGTTTTCACCCATTTCTGCGATGTATTCATTAATTTCATAAAGTACAGGCACATCTTTTCTCCATACAACTTTTCCTTTTGAAGGGAAGAATTTCTGAACATAGAAGAATAAACAGACTATCAAAGATCCAAACTTACATGGATTGTTTTTGGAAGTTTTGATGCTTTCCATGTTCTTGTTGAACTGTTTCAACAATAAGTCTGCTAGGTCAAATGTTAAGTTGTTTTTGACCACTTTGTATGCTAGGTCAACAGCTTCACATGAGACACTGTTCTGTCGACTAGAACTGTAAATCTTGTGTGCAATGATATGTGTACCAAACTTCAGTTCGGCGTCGGTAATGCTGCTAACCTTCATGCCTCTACCATCCCACTCGGCTAGGGTTTTCTTCTCTAGTTCCGTCCGACCTAGGGTTTTGGTGGTTTTCGCTTTGTTCAACATGGGAAGACCGGTAACATGATGAATCATTTTCCTTGTGATCTCAATAGGTTGCTCAAGCCAAATCTTGCCATCGTGTACTCGGCTAAGAATGTACCTAACCCATTTATCTCGAAAGTTTCAAGGAAGATGTGCAATGTGGACTAAACCCTTATCTTCCAGATGTTTGTGCTCGGGTTTCAAAGTACCATCCACACATAGTTCCTCACGCACAATGTCTAGTTCTAGGTTTCCCATTTCTTGAATAGAACAGTTAAAATGATTACGGATATCGTTGATAAGCAGTACCTTAGGAGGAATCTGAGATTGAGCTCCGTTCGGATCTAGGGCGGCTGCAACTGTGGGCACGATCTTAAAATCTGGTGCTTTCCACTCCCCTTGGACTAACATGTCTGATCCTTTCTTCGCTGAGGTGCTGGATGATGCCATGGTAGCTCACAAAAAATTCCTTTCGCAAGAGTATTAAATCGCCGGGTTGCCCTTGAAGTTTTCTGCTCTCGAAGTGCTTAGAGATTCGCGGTGAAGAATGAGTTCGATTACTTGCTTTTTGTTTACAATTCTGTCATTAATGCTCATTTCAAATTAGGGTAGGAATTCTGACAGACTGTCACCCACCAAGAATTAATTGCTCGGAAAAGACTTCGCAACTCGGTGAACTCGAGAATTCATAATGCTCCGACCTCGCTCGGTGAAGACTATACCGACCTCGCTCGGTGAAGACTATACCGACCTCGCTCGGTGAAGACTATACCGACTTCGCTCGGTGAAGACTATACTGACCTCGCTGAGATCTCACTGCATCTTGCATGCTGATTTAGACTTTTCTTTTAATTTCGGTTTTGGAACTGTTTGAGATTGATCTATGAGAGTACAGTTCCAGTGCTTCCTTGGAAATTTAGTCTGAGTCGGTAGAGCCATCCATTCCAATACTTGGACTGGATTGCTCGGTAGCTTTAGGAATCCATTTTTGTCTGACCTGTTTCCTGACCTTAGTTGCTTCATTCTTCTTTCCTTCTTCAATTTCACTGGCATTCATGCAGTTTCTGGCTATGTGACCGAGTTTAGTGCATTTGAAACATCTTATGGTAGTATCTCTTTTCCTTAGATGATGTTTTATGCAATTCATGCCAATGTGTCCATATTCTCCACAGTAATGACATCTACACCAGGTGTTGTAGTCCCATCCAAACATTGCTTTCACAATTTGTTCTGCTGGATTAAATATCTTGGATCTGCACTCGGATGCCTTGTGACCTTGTTTGTTGCACTTGTGACAATTACCTCTGAATCTAGGTTTTTCCCTGCATTCATTTGCTTTATGACCAGGTTGATTGCAGCTATAACATTTTCCATTGAATTCTGCTTTTTCATTGTTCCAACATTTATTTGAAGTATGTCCTATTTTACCACAATGATTACAAGTAGGTTTTTGATTTCTTTTAGTACCTTGCTTAGAGGATTCGCCTTCTTCTTTGTATCCAAGTCCTGCTTTTCCTTTTTGCCTATGAAGATTTCGTTCATACAGCTGATTCAAGTCTTCTTGACTTTTCAACATTCCTTCATTGATTTGTTTTTCAGCATTTAGGTCATCCATCAATCTTAGATTGATTTCCTTTTCAGATCTTAGTTCTTCTTTTGTGTTTTCTATTTCTGAACTTAGATTTAGAATTTCTTCATTTGTATGAGAGATCTGATCAATTAGGTTTTCTAGCTGAAGGGTTTTGTTTTGGACTTCAATGTTTCTTTCATCTAATTCATCTTTCAACTTGTTTTTCTGTTCCAAGATCTCACAGAATCTTGTAGAGTGTAGTTCTTGTTCTCTTTTCAATTTTCTCACTTCTTCCTACAGAGACCCATTCTTTTCTAGGAGTTCTTTGATAGCATTGTTTGCTTCATCTGAGTTATTTGAGGGAAGAAGATCTTCAATCTTTTCTTCAATGTAATTCTGATCATTCATCTGATTTGCAAGTTCCTTCCTTCTTCTTAGGGATTGGAAAAGATGTTCTTTTGCTTCTTTGAGTTTAGCTATGGCCATTTCCAGATCTAGCTTTTCATTTTCAATCACCTTGTTCAGTTTGAATACCTCCATTGTCCTGGATCTTTGCTCAAGCTAGTTAAGCTTTGTCTTGAGAACCAACGTGGCTCTGATACCAATTGTTGGAAATATTCAGGAATTAACCAAGTTACTGAGAGGGGAGGGGTGAATCAGTAACTCCAAATTCTCTTCTAATTTTAACATGTATTTTACTTTTAACCTTTGCATACAGAAAGCATGAAACTTAAAAGGCATTCACAATAAAGACACATGGATTTGGTTACCCAGAAACCTTCCAAAAGAAAGTAAAACTGGGGTGGGGATGAAACCCACAAAGCTTTAATACTGCAGAATAAAGTTGGCCGGTTAAGGCTTACAATTTGATCACTTCCGATGATCTGCCCTGTTAGGAGCAATAAGGATTGCTAAATCCACCCTGTTAAAGGATTTACAAACATACAGTGAAGTATGCACTCGGTAAAGAGATTTATACAAAGACTGTTAAGTCTACCCGGTTAAAGGATTTAGTACTGATTCACCTGTTAGAATGAAAGAGTAGATCTCTGCTTTGCAACTGGATTGCTGAATGAAATTCGCTGATGTACTGATCACCTTCTGTGATGAATTTGTCTTTTCTGTATCTTATACTTCTGAAGCCTTCTGCAATTCGCTTATTTCTGCCTTTGTTACTCTTTTATATATTCTATATCATATATTTCATTACTTGTGCATATATCTTTTATTTCTACATCATTGTTTATATACAGGTTTCAAACAATTAATTACAATTACAATTGCACAGTCGGCTTGACAAATAAACATAAGTGCTACTAAGTCGGCCCAAATATGGTTACTCGGTTCCTTCACACTGACTCGGTGACTTTCTGATACTCGGCGTCCACTGCATTACTCGGCATCGTCATGCACTCGGTAGAAGTGAAGGCACGGTTCATACTGATCACTCGGTAGGTATTGAACTCGGTAAGCATTGGTGACTCGGTAGACAAGATGTTACTCGGTTTTCATTGTCCTGATTGGTTTGTACTAACTTGCTCGGTTTGCACTGTCTGCTCGGTTTGCACTGTCTGCTCGGTTTGCACTGTCTGCTCGGTTTGCACTGTCTGCTCGGTTTGCACTGTCTGCTCGGTTTTGCACTGTCTGCTCGGTTTGCACTGTCTTCTCGGTTTACACTGTCTGCTCGGTTTGCACTGTCTTCTCGGTTTACACTGTCTGCTCGGTTTGCACTGTCTTCTCGGTTTGCACTGTCTGCTCGGTTTGCACTGTCTTCTCGGTTTACACTGTCTGCTCGGTTTGCACTCAGAATGCTAATAAGTGTTGTCACTAGTGGCAATACTGCTTAATGCCAACACATGTATGTGAATGTGAATTTCATCCCAGAACAAACACATGGCCCCAAGACACATGAGCACATTTTAGAAAAATTCATTGCTAACATTTTTCATACTCAAATAAAATGCTAAAAATGAAAATGTAATGGAAATTTTTTTGCCTGCCTCCTCCACTGGCTCATTCCCCTCCATGGTAGCATGCAACTCCTTGACTTGGATATGACACAAGTCTCATCATTGAGGCACAACTCTATAGAAATACATGTGAAATCCTCAAAGGGAATAGAGAAAATGACCCCTTTGGGGCCCACTCCTTGAGTATATAGGCATAAATTCACCCAAATTTTTGTAATTTTTTATAGTAGTTCTAGATCATCTTCCTTTCTAGTTTTCCCCTCCTCGAGGAGGGCAAAAAAGTGAGGGGGCATACACTTGCACTTTATCATATTTTTCCTTTTGACTCACTAATGCCCTTCTTGAGCAATCTTCTCACCTAAGAAGCTTCTTCCCATTTGGATACTAACAAACTTTGATTTTGTAATACCTAAGTTTTCATACTAGATGTTGTAGTTTTTCATTGAGCGTAGTAGGAATTGCTCACATCTGCCTGATTGACCTATGTGGCCTCTACAATATCATTTTCAAGGAAATTAATGCACTATATAAACTTAGGGCCCGTTTGGGGGCTAGAATTAGACTGGATATTCCAGAAATCTAATTCTGGATAATGTCAATTCCATGTTTGTGTCCATCCAAAAAATTGGAATTGGAATTTTGAAATTCCAATTTTGCCCCAAAATGGGCATTTCCATCTTCCACTCAAATAGGTGGAATTGGAATTTCAAATTCCAATTCCAATTTTTATAAAACCAAATTTAATATTTCGTGAGATTTGTGACTATAAGGATATATATATACATGTGTGTGTATATATACACGTGTGTATATATATACCTCTGTGTGTGTGTGTGTGTGTATTTGTGTGTGTGTATAACATCAACATACACATGTGTATATGTGTGTATATATACAAAAATATTTGTTTGTATATACATATGTGTGTATTTGTATATATATACACATGTGTGTATATATATATGTGTGTGTGTATATACACATATGTATGTGTATATATGTGTGTATATACACACATGTATGTGTATATATGTGTGTGTGTATGTGTGTATATATATACACATGTATATATATAAATACATGTGTGTATATATACATACACGTGTGTATATACACACATACATGTGTATATATATACACATGTACATGTGTGTATAAATAAACACATGTGTGTGTATATGTGTATATGTGTATACAGACACATGTGTGTATGTGTATATATATACATGTGTACATGTGTGTATATACATAAATGTATATATGTGTATATATACACATATGTGCATATGTGTATATACACACATGTATGTGTGTGCATATACAAGCATATACATGCCATATTCAAAGAAATTAAAGTAAAGAATTAAAATTCCTTATGCATCTTCTCAGTCATCTTTCGAGTGAACCAAATGGGTCAGCCCATATTCTGGAAATCATTTTCAAGATTTGCATCTTCCAAAATTGTAGCATCTTCTAGAATTGACTATATCCAGCATTTGGTATTCCAGCACCCAAATGTGCCCTTAATGTTTCTCATTTATCTAGCTACTTTAGTGCAAGTGATTCCTTAGACAATCAACTCACTAATGTGTGGGTAAAATGTAGCTTCAAAATTTGTACCATGTGCCAATTTACAACTTATGCATGTTATTCCTAGAGCACTTATGAGAAAAATCATGATTGGAATATAATTATTCCAACTTCATGGATTACAAGGATGAAGCACTAGTGCCTTAGGTTTGAAATTAGGATGAAATTGTTCAAATAAAGTGTGACGCACAAATGTCCTGAAATATTCTCAATTTCAAAAAGGTATATTTAGTGGAAAATATTTTCTAACATGTGTGCCTTGGCACAAGCACATCTAAAATAGTTCTTCCCATCATTCCAAGAAACAAAATCTCAATATACCTCTTTTGGACATCTTTGGTCACTTGGACTTGCTCTCTTCTTTCTCTTTGATCTCACAGTGAAGCTTTTCCAAAATCTCTCGACGCTCTTGAATCTCACAGTAGCAAGTCGAGCCTTCTCGCAATCTATTATTACATCTACTATCTTGAGAGGGAGGCCATAACTATGTAATTTTCTCTTGTTATCTCTTTACTTTGATCTCATACATTTATCATGCATATTTAGTTATTCCTCATAGATCATTACCATCATTTGATCATTTTTTCCTCCACAATGGGGATTATTTCTAGTATGCATCTTTTTATCCAATCTATCTATCTAGTTGTCCATGGAAATGGAAATACCAAAAACGGGGATTGAGTGAGGCAAACCTCTAAACAACCCTAATATTTTTCTTGTGTCAATGTGTGTAGGTGGCGAATAGGTTTAAGAAGTGAAGGAGACTTCTAGTGATTGGCTGGTCCTTTTTCAATTTTTTTCTATACAAGCAACAATGTGTCGTGCATGTGTCGTTTCAACACATATTCATCTGAGGTCGAGGCTTCCAGGTTTATGTATCTTTATCATTGTTGTTTGTAGTTTCTATTTTTGTAATCCAAATATTTTATCATATATTATCTATTAGTTATCTGGCATTTTTTGTTTGTGTCAGTAGTTCATATTTTATTCCAAGAATTTATCTTCTTGGCTCACCAGACCACTAGTTTAGTGAGGTAGCCAAGAATGGTTTTCTCCTTGAGGTTAGTGATTCCCTTCCTCTATAGGAATGAGAAATGGAGTTGTAAATTTATATGCAAGTTACACCTTTTCACATTTAATTTTCATGGAGTTATAAATTTGGATGTAACCATGAATTCCACATGTAAATTTGGAAAATAAAATTAACCAAGTCTTCCATTGCAACCTAAGAACCCTTTCCAACTATGGAACTTAAGGTGGTCAAACTTTGGTACCACATGTTGGAATAAGAGAGTTGAAGTCCATAGTTCAAAATATCGTTATCAGCAACTTATCACTGAGGGAAAAAAAAAATATCGGGATATATCGGAGATAAGTCAGGAACTTATTGGTGAACTTCTCGGGAACTTAAAAAATGGCTTAAATTTAATTAGAAATGCATTTTTTTTGTAAACTTCAATAAGGAGATTCATCTAATGAGTTAGTAAATGAGTAAACAAACCAAACAAGCTGATCTAGATATATATAAATGCAAATATGTATCAAAATTGCATCCTCATGTGGAATGTTGATGGCTGGTAGCCATAGTCTGATAGTCTGAACTCTGAAGAAAATTAAAAACAACAAATTGTCTTTGTAAAACTATAAGCAAATACATATGCCAAGTACAATATCAAACTAGTCTACATCTTCCTCTTCCCCTTCCCAGTAAAACTACGGGAGTGGGAGGGGGTCTAGCCCTAGTAGTCCATTATGGCTGTGACAGCTCCCTCTGCACAACTGGATGTGACTGGACCTCCACCCTAGATGTAGATGGTGTTGACACTGGCGATGACTCCTCATCATCTGTCTCCTCCTCACTCTCACTGCTCTCATGATCATCCTCCTGAATGTCATCCAATCCTGTTGTGCCTCCACCCTCCTCCATAGCCTGCCTCTCCAAATCATAGATGTCATCCTCTGTGAACAATGGAAGCTGCTCCTGTGATGTCCAATCACAGTACAAATCTATGTCATCCAAATCAAGTGGCCCTACTGCTGGTAACTCTACCTTTCTTATGCACAACTTAAGGTTATGTTGCACATAAACAGGGTCATTGAGGCGTTTCTGTGCTAACTTGTTCCTCTTCTTTGTGTGAATGGCCTCAAATAAGCCCCAATTACGCTCACAACTAGATGAGCTACATGGCTGACATAAGATGTGCAAGGCAAGTTTTTGCAGATTTGGGACATTCCCACCCCAATTTTGCCACCAAGCATCTGCAAGATAAATATTAAAGAGTTAGAAAGCAAGGTGAAAACATATTTTAGTAACTTAGTTTTTATCTACTTATCATGAATGTGAAAGACACCAAAAATCCAAATATTGTACTTGGGGTTTGAGTCTATCTTCCTCTTCTTGCCAAGTCTGAGGAGAATAGCTTGCCCATTGCATTCTGATACACTTCCATCTTGGCCACAATGAGGTCTCTCACCTCAACCTCAGGTACCATCCTCTGCATGCATTCAATGAGGCCCTCCATGACCTCTCCATTGGGATCCCCGTAGGATGGAGAGAAGCGATAAGCAGGGTTGAGGAAGTACCCCACTACATGAATGGGTTGGTGGAGCTGATTGTTCCACCTCCTATCAATAATTTCCCATATGGGGTCAAATTTTAGGTTGTTCCCCTTGTAGATATTTTTTACAGCCTCTTTGGCCCTATCCATGGCCTCATAAAGATACCCCATTGGGGTTTGATCCCCATCTACCAATCGGAGAAATCTAACCAAGGGCTCTGTCACCTACAATTGAAAAGTAGAAAAAGATTATCATTAATTATAGACTAGAGTTCCAAATTAATAATGAAAGACTTGATTCTTGAATACAAAAAAACTAAATATTCAACTTTTGAAGTTTCAAAGATACCTTCACAATTTTTGTAGCTTCCTCAAAAAAGTGGTTGTCAAAGACAATGTATGCAGCACTTTGACCATCAGCCTTCTTTGAATAACTTGAGTCTAACCATGGTGGACTCACAAACAATTGCTTCAAAGGATTCAAAAAACCAAGAACACTTTGCAACGTTAAGAAAATCGTTGCAAACCTTGTAGCTGCAGGTCTAACCAACTCCTTCCCATGGGTGAATTTTCTCATCAAAGCAAGAAGCCAAGGGTGATTGTAGATATATTTTGTTATCTTTCTTGCATCCTCTACAACCGATTTCACCCAATCCAATTTTCCTATGTCCTCCAAAAGAAGGTCAAGGACGTGTGCTGCACAAGGAGACCAAAAAAGTGTGCTATACTTATCTTGGAGGATCCTTCCCGCTGCCACATATGCCGCTGCATTTTCGGTTATTATTTGCATCACATTAGCAACCCCCACCTCCATCACAACTTGCTCTAACATTAGAGCCAAAGTTTTATCTGTCTTTATCTTGTCTAAGGCATCCAAGGATTTCAGAAAGACCACTTGATCCTTGCAAGAAACTAAAAAATTGATGATGGTATGGTTTCTTCCATCCATCCATCCATCTGAAAGTATAGAGCAGCCAAATTGTTTCCATTGCAATTTTTGGTCTTCTACCACTTCATTGGCCCTAGTAACAACATCTTTGAGCAATCTACAAGAATAAAATAAAAATAACATTTAAGTACACAACTTTGTTTAAAAAACTTACATTCAACAAAAATAAGTAAATTGTAAAACCGTAAAAGTGAACTAACCTCCCACTCAAGTCTGCAAGAGTAGGTGCCTTGTAGCCCTTTCCCGCTACAGTGATTCCTGTCACAAAATTCAACCAATAGGGACTTGCTGCAACATTGAAGGGGATATTGTTAAAATACCAAAAATCAGCACATTGAATGTCAACTTGCTGATGCACATCGTTGTTCCACCCACTACCCTCTAGTGATGGTTGTGCTCTAGGTGTGTTTCTGGGCACAAAAAAATTATCTATAGAAGATGAGCGTGGTGCTGGTCTACTAGAACCAGCAGAAGTGGAAGGCGAGGACAAGGTAGATTTGCGGATCCATGGGCCACGATGAGAGCCCACTATGCCCTCAAGTGTTGCTTCATCTTCTTCAAGGGTGGATGGGATACCTGGTCACAAATCACAACCCACATTATTTCATTATGATTATAAAATAATAAAATTATAAATGATTCTTAAAAATGAGACAGTGTGAGATACCTTGTGAATCATAAATGGCTACCCTCATGGCCAATTTTGCCCTTTCCCTTTGCAACTTTTTCTCTTCTCCAACAGCGAGCAAGGCATTCATCTCTCTCATTATTTTTGGGGTGGTGGCTTCACAAACCCGTGTCACACTTTGTGATCCCTACAAGGTGGTATTTCAAACGAGATATGCCTCCATTCACTAGTTTTTCACATTTTATGCATATCACAGTATTATATTCGGGTCCTTCAAAAGCATATGCCCATGCCTTGTCTCTAGCCCCTTTAGGGCACGTTCCTACATATCCCAATGGACATGCGTCTACTGAGGCACTGGCAAACCCTACAGCTGAGTTAGTTGTAGAGGAATCCCTATTTGTCATTTTGACGAAGAATCAAACTGCACGTCACATACAAAATGAGGGCACAAATTTAGAAATTTAACGAAGAAATTTAGAAACAAACTAAGATAGTTTAAAACTTTAAATTAGTTTAAGCATAGCTAAAACGTGAAGGAAAAAACCAAAAAACTTGAAAGGTTATAAAATTTTTGAGAAAATATGAAGTTTTTGAGAAAACTATGAAAAATTTGCAAAAATTGCTAAAAAATGGTGTTAGATCTTATTCATTACGTTCTAAAACAAGTTAGAGTAGATTGGAAATGATATTAGATAGTTTGTATAAACTTGAATGCATTTAATACGAGAAAAAATGATTTTAAAACAAAAGGGAAAGAATTTTGAAAACCTACTTGTGATTTTGAATTTGCTTGAAAAATCCCTTCGAATCCGCTTCGAATCCACTCCAAATCGATCCAAAATGCGTCAAATGCTGATGTTTCTCCTCCAAAACCCTTCTTACTATATTTTCTCTCCACAAAAAATCATTGGCAGTCGAAAAAAAATAAAATTTGGGCCTTTTTACTACCGTCTACGTTTTAACATGCCGCTACCGCGATAAGTAATGCACTTATCGCCGATATATCGGCGATAAGTTTCCAGGCGATAACTATACAAGTTTTATCGCCTAGTACAACTTATCACGATAAGTTGACTTATTGGCGATAAGTTGACTTATTGGCGATAAGTTGGCGATAATTTGAACTGAGTTGAACTACTAAAATATAGAAATTTAAAATTAAGTGTGAAAGTCTAAAATTAAATATATTTTTTCACAAACACCATTCGATTGAGTTTTCTTAGATGTAGAATACTATAATAAATCAGCAACATTAAAAAAATTAATAGACTATATTAGAGCATCACATTGCAAAATAGTCACCTGTAGATAAATCTTCGTGAAAAAAATTTCACCAAGAAGACAAGTCAATTACGTATTATATTCTTCAAATAATATTTGAAAGAAACACACTTCATTCACTCTTTTATCTCCAATCTGACAATACTTGTGTACTTGTGAACTCTCAACAAAAATATTTTAAAAATGCATCTTACCACCATCCCAAGATTCAAATTTATAGAATGTAGAAGGACACTGCTAGAATTTTCCCAAACATGAAGGGCCCATACTATGGCAAAACATGACACCCAAAAACCTCATGAAGAAACCGAATATCCCACTCCTTGAATTTCCTTCCATAATGTGTATGGTCATTCATTCTGGCATCCCGAGATTTATTATTTCTTTGTTTTTCAAGTCCCCAATGGAGGGAAGCTAATAATCATTTGCATGGAATACTAAGAGACACTTTTTCCCTCCTTTCCAAGTGTCCAACTTGACAAGATAGTGTTGTCATAAGTAATTAATTATTGTTGTTGGTGGATTCTTCATCCTTTATGATTGCTCTTACAAATTATAGGTGATATATTATTGTCTATTATTTTTCACTAATGCCCTAGGCCCCAAGAAGAAACACCTTGATAAGGATGTTGGAACAAATTAAACAACATAATATTTACAAGGTACTATAAGAAGGTGTTGTCTATGGTGCAACTAGAATGTACTACCGTATAATATAAATAAAATAGACTTTAAAAAAATAACACTATATGTGAGTGCATTCTAATTTTCCCGTAGCCAAAGGTCTATAACACTCCCTATCAATATGTTCATGGCTGCAATACCTTTGGTTAATTCATTCATAGCATGCACTCCCACAACCTCATCAATGATATAGCCCCACCTCACTTTTTCCTCATCCCTTCCCCTAATCCTCCACAATAGTCACGTAATTAACTCCCACATTGTCAATAACAACCTCTTATTCATCCAAATCTTGTCCACAAAAATTATCCTTGAAATGATTGATCTCTACTATTCTATTTTAGAATCTCAATCGACAACACATAAAATAAAATTCTTCATGACCAATTCAAATCTCCTACAAACTTAGATCTAATTATTATAAATGATCAAATTAACTTTATAAAAAGTTGAACCAAATTGTGTCAAGTTCATGGCCACACATTTTATATATTTTTTGATACTATAGTTTTGATTTATTCTTTTTCCCTGGCCTCCCCTTCACGATGTTGATTACTATGGTTTCCTAACTATTGCCGACAAAATTTCCAAGACTTTAGATATCCATAATTACAACGAATATGCAGAACTTTGACTGTCGTGTATATAGGTGTACATTCAGCAAACTTCCTGTTAAAAAGTGTATATCCAAACTTGTAAGGTGAAGATTCATTTCAGAGAGCTGAGCTTTCTACTTTACTTAAAATTTCAATTTCTTCATCCGTTAAAGAGTCTAAACTACGGTCTTCAACAGCTAAACAGTAATGCTATATCTGAATTTAATTGAAGGGCACTAATCCTTATCTTACTTTTGAAATTAAATAGAATATTAAAAAAAAAATTTCAAACTCCAGAATAAAAATAGACCTAACAAGTTCGAATCTTTTATCCCTCTGCATCCTTAGTTCGAGTAAACTTGCGTTTGCCTCTGCCAGAACTCTTGCCTAGAAAAATGTTCAAATCCATGACAATAGTTGAACCCATGACAGGAAACCCAAAATGTTTTTCAGTTCCAATTGTGCAGGAATTGGCATTACAAGATCCAAGTACAGTGCCAGAAAAATACTTGTTGCCTGAGCAGAACAGGCCATCTCTACCTCTCTCTATGCCAAGCAGAGACAATTCTATCCCTGTAATTGATATGTCAATTCTCCATGAAAACCCAAAAGAATTGGAAAAGCTTGCATCAGCAGCCCAAGAATGGGGTTTCTTCCAAGTAAGTTCTATTAGCCCTTCATAGATTTTTTTTATATTGCTAATTTTTTACAAATATTTTTATCACACAAATACAACTATGATTTCTAAATCAATTATAATTTATAGAATATAGACAATCACAATATAAAATTTGATATTAAATATTCCCTTGATTTTTGAATTTGGATCTACAAATTCAGATTGTTACCAATTAAACTCAATCCCTTAGACTTCATAGACTCTTGATCCAGATTTGTGATGCTTGTATGTACAGGTAATAAATCATGGGGTTCCTGGATCTCTGATGAGCAGAATGAGAAGTGTAGCAAAGGACTTCTTTCAACTTCCACTGGAAGAGAAGCTCAAGTGTGAAATGAAAAACAATCAAGGATATGGCCAAGCATTTGTGACATCTGAAGAACAACGCCTTGATTGGGCTGATATCATGTACTTCCAGACCCTTCCTTTTGAATCCAGGGACTTGAACCAGTGGCCCAAAGCTGCAAATTTCAGGTATAGAGCAGAGAACGTAAACACCTTTAATCACTTCTATACTCTTTCCTATAAATTATGGAGGAAAAGCTTATGAAGTCATTGCTTTTGGTTAAAATACCCTGTACATGCTCTTATTTAGGGTCCTGGGATCCTCCACAGACCAAAAGTAAAGCCACCCATGCTTGTTATTAGTGACATTTGAATAGCTTTCTAAGTTTTACTCCCTCCATGATTCATGGTTCCTAATCAGTAAAGAGTCTTTGCATTGTGGTTATGTTAGGTCCACATAAACTGTCAGAGGAGAAATTGGTTTGAATTAATTCACAGATCTGAAGTTCCTTATTGACACCTATTCAAACTTAGCATGTATTAATATCTAACAGTGCTTCTTAATGAATAACTGAATTTTGATGATTTCCTAATATATTTCTACATATTACAAACTGACTAAACTGACTAACAACTGTGTAGAGATATCTTTTGAAAACAATTCTGCTAGACTTCGTCAAGCTGCTCCCTAGTACAGTCGGCTAGCTGTAATTCAAGATCACAACGCTATTAGACATTATTTGCACATGAAGTGTCTCATCATTCTTGTAAAGGTATGATGCTGAACTTTCTAATTTTTTATCTTTCTGAACTATTAGACGTCAATCCTCACATATATGTCTCAGAACCCTATTGAAGCATAGCTCAATCCACTTGTACCTTAGACTACTGAGAACCTAACTGTTCTCTACCGCATCCTTCCCTATTTTCAAAGTATTGACCTCTTCAAAATAAGATAAATCCCTATTCTCTACAGCATCCTTCCCTATTTTCATAAGTATTGACCTCTTCAAAATAAGATAAATCCCTCATCTTCAATTAAGTCATTATTACCATCAATATCAGATGGTTCTTTGATAGGCTTCACTACACTCTCTAAGTAAAGATCATTTCCTTCAGACTGGACACAAACAAAACATGGAGATCAAATAGTGGCACCAACTCCTCTAAATCAATGTTGCTCTTCTTTTTACTGGTAAGGTTTTTTTCTTTCTCTTCCATCACTTGAACTATGACTATGTAAAGACTGTAATAGATTGAGCTGCTCTAACATAGGGAACAAAGAAGAACAGAACAACAACCTGTTTGAATTAATTTATTCTTTAATATCTTACAATTTTATAATTATTAAAAAATAACAATCATAATAACTAAATATTTTGACAGCAAATTAGAGCTGATTGGCAGCTAACTAAATATATTTTACAACAAACTGCAACTCCCCACAGGTCTGCAATTCCTTATTGACACCTACTCAAACTCTAATGACACCTAAATAACAGGAACATTATTCAATTATATATTAATCTCTAACAGTAACAATTATATATATTTTTTCTTTACAATCTATTTGAATAATAAAATGTTACTCTATAATTCTCTTCCTAGGATATATTAATGATAATTTTTTCTATAATTAATTTCCAGGCTTGAAGATGTCACTTAAGCTATTAAAATCTCAAGGAAATTCTACGAAGCCCAACTTATTTAATGGTTGAAGATTTTTGTGTTGCAGGGAGAGTATGCATGAGTATGCTCTTGAGACGCAAATACTTGCAAAAAGGCTTCTAACTGTGTTAGCAGAGGGGTTAGGGATAACCCCAGATTGTTTTGTTGAGAGTTTTGGAGAATTTTGGGGCAGTGTACGCATAAATCACTACCCACCTTGCCCAAGACCAGATTTGGTATTGGGATTAAGTGCTCACTCAGATGGAACAGGAATTACCATATTGCTGCAGGATGATGAGTGTTCTTGGGAAGCTCTTCAAGTTCTTAAGGGTGAAGACTGGATTCCTGTCCCGTCAATCCCAGATGCTCTTGTCATCAATATTGGAGATCTTCTTGAGGTACTACCTACATCAAATTCATGCTTTAGATTAGTTTGCATTGAATTTATTGTTTTTGTTTTCGAAGCATACCAAAACAATAACTGAAAATATATACATTTGAAATGACTTTTATTAGATTGATAGTGCTCTACTTTCGCTTTCACCCTTCTCATTTGTACGGAAAGAAAACCCCATTGCCTGCAAGTTTATACCATCCTAGATTCGTTTAGTGTCTTTAAGATTCCAGATTTCCCAAAGCTTTTGAGAAATTTACTTGTTACCAGAAACAAAATTTGTCACCTTGTTTCTTATTGTTCCAGTTTAACTAATCTTTCGCTTTCTATCAGTTGTTCAGCAATTGGCATGGTATGAGTGAGATTAATGGTAGAGTCTTGTATTTTATATAAGAGAATGAGCTATTATAACGTTTAACATGTAGGCTTCATATTAAATTGGGAAATGTCAATTTTGATAAAAAATTATTACATCTATTATGGAAACAATTATAGTAATTTATATCTGCAATAGTTTATTATTAGTGAGTGGGATTTTCAGCCTGGTCTTAATTTGGCAAGGCCATAAAATAGAGGACCTATGAGCACAGTAATCCATCAAGAGTACAAACCCCACAAGCGCACTTCTCAAGCAAGGGTTTAGAGCACAATCAGCACCAAAGCACTTGGTATAAACACCAACAACATCAACATGAAAGGTCGATTTTGTGAGCACGTTAGATCAGCAAGGGCACAAAGCCCGCAATCACAACAGCCCAACACAAAATAGTTTTTAGCTAGCAACTTAACCATCTCTTAATGAAATGAATCCCCATATTCACAAGAATTATTATTAATTATGATATTTTTAATTAATCAAAGTATATTAAAATTAATAATAATATCTATTTTTCAAATATTAATATCATGTACTTTCTTTTTATAAAAAAATATCACTTGTATCATTTTTTTATTAATGAACTTTGTCGTAGCGGTCATACCTATTAATATTAATAACAAAAAATTCTGCATTTATTGTTTGATTGGTCCAATGAAGGATGTGATACAAAAACCCTTAAGGGTGACAAAGTGATAAACATATTTGCTATCTATGGTCAACTAAAATCTTACTAAGCTATGGGTTTATATGATAACCTAATACATTACCTTATATTCAATTAGTTTTCAAGCAATTGATTCTAGTTCAATCTCCTCTCCCAAGTTGGAATTTGAACTCCCTACGTTTTGTGCATAAGACCAATTTGCCTTGTACATAGATGCAACTCTAATAGCCAATTTGAGAAACTCAATTCCCCACTTTTCTTGGGTTTTTCTAACAATTCATTCTATGTCACAATTGAGACTGGAAATTGGATCTAGAGATTGGTAGTAACTAGAGTGAGCACTTTCTAGACCCCAATTCCAAGGTGAAAAACAAACCAAATTACATTGTCATCCAATATTTCATATAGACCTCGCCTTCATTTTGTCGTGATCAAAGATTTAGTTGCAATCCTCATAACTTCCATCATTTCCCTTGACTCCAATAGAAATTCTACAAACATGGACAAAATATCTATATTATTTTGCATTGCTAAGTAGTTGAAAGGAAAGTCTCAACTTACATAACCATGATCTCATGGAAGATGATAACGAGATTGGCTTTGAAAGTATTCCTTGATCTGAGATTAGAACTTACTCACAAATAAAAAACAATATTCTTTTTATTTTGTTTAATCCTCACTATGGTATCCATAATGAGATTTATCAACCTTATAATAAAAAATGAGATTTATTTTGCATTTTAAAAATTGAGAGGGTAATGACCTCACAATTTTTTTTATTATGTTTCATATGCTTGTCATTACTCTTCATAGTATTATTCATAGCTTAGCTTATGCCAAGTGCTTCCCCAATTTTAGATTATGATGAAGGTCAATTGACAATTCATGGGAGAGAGAACAAAATATTCAATTCCTTCTATTTCCACAAGTGTGAAATTTTTTCATAGTACATTCTTCCTCTATCTAGACTGGTACTACATTTTCGAATATATATTTGCATCTCAATTAGACTCCATGCAAACATGAATAATAATGTAATCAAATAAATCCTTGATGAGGGGTGAGCAAAGATTTAAGATTTCTTTCCAATTTAGAGGTGTTTTTGTATGGATGGAATCAATACTAATCAAAGAATCTAATATAAAATTTATTCATGCAAAAATGTTTACAAGTTTGAAGCCTAAGAAAAAAGGATTAGGCTTTCATCAAGCACCTGCTTAAGTTTTTCACCATACCACCAAGTATTTCTTGATAAGCCGCAAAAACTTTAGGTTGTGCCAACCTTTAAATATATGAGCCCATTTGACTCCCTCTCTTACATTCGAATCTAGATCAACCTCAACCACTACATAAAAGAAGTGAACTAATAAGTTGTTTTCATTCCTTCATAAAAATTTATTTTGTTCCTTCCTTTTCAAAACTCTCATACAATCATAAAAGAAGAGATTGTCCATGATCTTTTTTAGATCTTATGTAAAAAAGAATAAGGAAATGATTTTTATAGTAAAGGGACAACCCAATTAATTTTGTTTCGTTTTGTATCCACTATCAAAATTAATCAACCCAATTGTAAATAAAAGAAAACACTTCAATAATTATGCTTCCAATTAACACAAAGCACATCTTGAAGGCCTTTTAAAGTTTAACTTTTAGAATTCTTTTATGTAAAGCTATTCAAGCAAATGCCCAAGCTTTGGACAAATAATTATTATGCTATATAGATGAGTTGGCCATCTTTCCCTTTTAATAGCATCTTCTCTTAGCAAGTAGATCCTATTTTCACATTATAATTTCCTATTTTGGCTCCACGTCATGTGATGCAATATTTTTCATCAATGACCATTTATATCAAAATATTTGAATTTGTATTAGAGCTCATAATCATATAAAAAAAATTAAATAGTAATTTCTTCAAGTTAATATATGTGACATTATAAATTTATAATATAATAATGATTATTAGTTTGCATTTCACATATTTCTCTTTTTTATATTTGAAAGATATAATAAATAATAAGTTTTTTATTAAGGGAAAAATAGGTTTTGAAGGGGCCCCAAGACCCTATACAATCAGATTTTGAGGGGATCTAGAACCTGACTAAGAAGAAAGACTGTAAAAGAAAAAGCATTGCAGAAAAATAGCCCAAAGCTAGGAAGCAGACAACAACTGAAAAATACAAATCATACAAAGCACCAATTGTCCAAAAGAACACAAAAGAAAAGGTCAAAGCCTTACATCAAAGAACAAATATCTAAAGCAAGGAAATCCATAGGGTTTTTAAGGCTCCCCAAACCTTAACATTAGGTTTTATCATGGCTCCCAAAACCATCATCAAAACCCACCACATAAGATTAATCATAAAAAAATCCAATAGAAACAATGGGGTTTTGAAAGGATCCTCGAACCATCATATGGGTTTATACTTGTCTCCCACCATCACCTTGGGTTTTAAAATGGAACCCAAAACCATAACAGGGAGTTGAAGGGCTCCTCAAACTTTCTCTAATGGCCTAAAAAGATGATACAAAGAAAAACTAGCTAGAAGAATGGGTTTTAACATGGAACCCAAAACCATCAATATATGAGAAGCATAGATTTCCCAGAAGAACAAAACCCTTTCCCCAACATAACTCTTCTTCACCTCATTAGAATGGGATCCCACCTCTATAGGAAAACCTAAAGAAAGAGTAATCCTTCTTGAAAACCACTTCCAAAACCACCCCACATCCCAACAACCAGTAGTAGGAGAAAGCCACTTATGCCATAGTCAACCTCACCCTCAAAACACATCACCACCTCCATAGATGATGAAAGCACCTCAAAAGGAACAGAGAGCAGGGAAGACAACAACAAAAAGAGACTAACCCTCCACCAAGTAGCAAAAAGGCACATCAATAAAACAAGGAGAGGCTTCACCTCTATAGAAGTTTCTGAAGGAAGAAACAGAAGAGTGCCCATCAAAGTCCACTAAAGCAAAGAGAAGCATTAGACTCCACCTAGGGTCTTAGCAACCCCAAAACCTAAAGGCCTCCTTAACCAAAAATAACAAAAAGGCAAAAATGGGTCCTTGAAACTTATCAACATCCACTTGGCCACAACAAAAAAAAATAACCAAAGAAAGGAGAAAACTCATGTCTACCACAAGACCCAAGCTAATCTTGCATCCTTTGAAAAAAAAAGGTAGCTTGCAAAAGAAAGAGACAGTGTAGGATATGCATCATTGAACATTGCAGGACCAAAGCCACTAGAGGAGTTGGATCCACTCTGAGAAGAAAAACCACCCAAAAGCAAAGACAAGACACAACTAGAGGAAACAGGCCTCTCCAAGAGGAACAAAGAAAAACATGCTCTAACAAAAGCTAACTTGGTGGCTACATCCACTAAAGATAAATCAAAATAGCACATGGCGCACCATAAACCACTTAGATCTTGCAACACTCCCCCATAGATAATCCCCATCCCTAGAATGTCAAGCCCCAGCACAATTGGGTCTCCAAAACAAGGGGATCCAACCAGAGACATGAAGAAAAATCCCCAAGCCTCAGCAAATAACTTCCAAAAACACCAGCAGGCGACATCTAGGAAAAGAAGCATCTTCAAGAAGCTCATATAGAAATCTTGAGGAGGATCCCTCCAAGCGGCCACAACCATAAAATATGACTCAAAATAACCCAGGAGCTCACGAGCGAAAACTTTAGTGGTGATTATTCACCATTTGGCGAATGTCGCATGTCAGCAACCCCCAATTTGGCAAATATATTGCCCATATGGGATTGACCATATCACCCCGCATTTATTAAAATTGGGTCCAATGCCCGGGCCCATCGCCCATCAGTTTATTATTTTTTATATTTCTTTCACATTATCGCCAATGGCATATAATTTTTGGGCACGATATATTTTAAACATTCACCTATAATTTCCAAGCGGCCCCAAATGGACGGCCTATATTCACCAATATATATATATAGGTGGCCCCAAATTTGCCTAGCATTTTACGAATGCGTGTCTCAAATCGATGCCTTTTCGCCAACTTTATTAATCATAACAAGGTATTGGAGGACCCATAATCACCTCAAAAATAACACAAGACATGTTATAGTTACCCAGGATTCGCCAAATATTTGTAGACTTAATACCTCCTGCCCAATTCGCCAAAAAAGGATTAGTATAAATACATTCATAGATTAGTGTTATTGTACACAATTTGGCTAGGTTCAATTTGATCGATAGCGAAGTTCAAAGACTTCAGATTGTCGAGTCTTGACTGCATTGGCGAGTCGCGACTGCAATTGAATTTGAGGCATAGGTAAGTGATTATTATTCTGCGACTATGTAAATTTGATTTCATTCTTATTTAGTGGGGACCAGTTAGTGAACAGTGGTGACCAGGGAGACCTCAGACATGATTTAAGGGTGAATGAATCATATTTATATGTATTATAGTTCTATTGTCACCTCTTCAACAAGTAAACATTTTTTTTTTCACTGGTAACCTTGTAGCCTTTATTTCATTGAAGAACCAAGATGTCAAACAAGAATAAGGGTAAGGCTCCCGCATATGGGGAAAGCCAAGAGAGGCCAGCAAAATGCAGAACCTTATCATCGTACTTTGGTCATGGTGTTGAAAATGTTTCTGGCCAAAATCGAGAAGCTACTTCATCACAAGAAGATTTTCAAGATTCACAACCTGAACCTACATGGCATATTGAAGAAGTCAACGAACCTGATATCTTAGATCATGATGAACTTGAAGAATATTTTCAGTTAAATACCCAAACTAGGCATAATGATATAATCAACTTGGATGAGACTGAGAATGTCAGAGAAGATGATGGTGTAGGGAAGAAGAAAAGAAAATACAGTTCAAAGAATGATAGAGAATCAAAAAAAGATCGGATGTGGGATCTATCAAGGAATTTTCAAGTAGAATGGGTGTCTAAGTATCCATTCATTGAACTAGTGGACAATCCAATTGAAGGTGAGCCTCCGGTAGAATGCAGATGTAAGATTTGTAGCAAGATAAATAAGAAGGAAAAGAGGTTACAGCTAAAAATTGACACCATAGAGAAGCATATGGGTAAAGTTTACAAAAAGAAAACCATAGATGGAGTTCAAAAATCAGTGATAAGATGGAAAATAAAGGAGGAATCTCAGCATGTTAGGAATTCAGAATTATATGAATTTCAGTATAATATAAAGATGAATCCTAATGAAGTTAAAGCCTCTATTGAATCTTGTTTTGGAAAAGCATTGGAAGTAGAACTAATGGGAAAAGTTGTTCAGTTAAGTGTTGTGTTTAATATTTTGAGCAGAGAGTGTCCTATGACAAACTACCCATCATTGAGTGCTTTATTACACTTTCTGAAAGTTTGTAACTATCCTAACAGTCATTGGTCAGTAAACAGTGGATGGGAATGGGTAAGTTGTTTTGCCTAGGTTGAAAAAGAGGATCTAAAGGCAAAAATTAAAGAGTCAAATTTTATTGCATTGTCTTTAGATGAGGTTACAGCAGTAGACAATACTTCCTGGGTATGCATGCATGTTTATACTGTACACAATTTTGTTCGCCAACCTCATCTACTAACTATTGCTAAAATGAAGGATAATGTGATAGTAGAAAATTTATTTGAACTAGTAAAGAGTTCTCTAATTGAATATGGAGGTATAAATGACATGACGATTGCCAAAAAGCTAGTGTGTGTTGGAGCGGATGGAGCTTCAGTAATGCAAGGCCACAGAGGCGGTCTTTACACAAAGATACAATCTTCTTGTGCACCCTACGTTACACTCATTCACTGCATGGCCCACAAAATGAATCTAGCTTTTGGAGTTGTCAGCAATCATGCTCCAGTACAAAAAAATTGAAGTTTTAATCAAAGAGCTCTACCAATACTTCTGTCGAAGTCTGAAACAATTGAGGGAATTTCAACACTTTGTTGAAGGACTAACCAACGGGAACAAGCTTCTTAAGGATAATGATACCAGATGGATCTCTTTGGATGGACCAGTGCATCGATTTTTTTAAGAATATCAATTGTTTCTTGGTCTAATGAATTCAAGTCATGACGAAGCAGGGCAACTGAAATTTCCCATGCTGATGTGAATGTTAAGTAATGTAGAGACACTCTTAACATTAGCAAGTCTTCTCCCCATGCTTGAGGAAATGATAAATTTAATGAAAAAGGCCCAGCAAAGAGCTATGTATATTGCAGAATATGTTGCGCTATGTAAATTGACATGCTTGACGCTTGATAATCTCTATCAATTATTTGATGATGTAAAATTTGCTAGCTGGCTGAAAATCACAGATTTGGACAATCCTGATAACTTTTTAAAAATTGGTGCAAACGGGGAGTTATGTGCAGAAGTTCACGGAGTTGAGATACCAATATACTACTTTGCTAGGATCAAGTTTGAGGAACCAGGAAAGAACCCCAAGAAGCGAGTATCAAGTATTAAAAGGGAAGACTTTACCAAGATCATTGAGTCTGTAACAGCTTCTGTGAAGCACATTGCCTATGATCTTTCTACACAAATTAGAGAAAGATTCCCTCTAGTTAAACTACTTGAATCCATGGCTATTGTATTTCCTCGATATTGGAGTCTGAACCATTCGAAAGATTTTAAAACTAAGCTACTAACTTTGATAGATCATTTTTGCAAAACCAAAGAGTTAAATGGAGTAACTCTAAATGGAATTTTAGATGAATCTTATTTGAGAGACCAATCAGGTCATTTTTCAATAACAATGAGGGAACAATATAATATTATGCAGAACCCTCTCGAAGATGGATCAGTAACAAGGCTTTGGAAAAATCTAGCTGAGAGAGAAATGTTGATTGATTCAATATCAGAATATTTCAAGCTTTTTGATTTATGTCTGACCATGATATTGGGGTCGTTGGAGGATGAGAGAGTTTTCAGTGCTTTGGGATTCCTAAAGTTAAAGCTAAGAAACAAACTAGACAAGATTCTGGAAAATTGCTTGAGGCTCTATACATCCAAGTATGAAGTCAATACTTTTCCTTACGAAAGGGCACCAAATTATGGAGGAAGAAATGTTAGAGAAGAGGGTTGGGCAATATTTCAAACCAAAGTGGAAGTGCTAGAGACAATGATGTCATTGACTCATGTACTAGTACTGGTACTACTAGCGGTGAACATCAGTTAAGCGGAGGTATGAAGAGTGAAGAAAACATATTGAAGAACCAAGGAAGCTATGAAGTTGATGGTGATGAATCCGAGGATCCCAATAATGATATGATGTGGTAGCTTGAATCGTTGTAGAAGTAGCAGGTTCTAGGTATTTATTAAACTTTTTCCTGAAGTCTACTGTCAGTTTTTGTATCTCATCATCAATAATACATAATAGCATATTCCAATGTCAAAAACATGAATGTGGTTGATAATGTCATCAAGATTCAATTCCACAATTAATAATGGTTTTCATTTGCATTATTCAGCTCATATGGTATAATTCTTGTAGGTTTTTCATTATTTTTTTTTACAACATAGCAATTCACATGTTACAATTCTTAGAAATACTAATTCTCATTAATTTAATTACAAATATGATACAATGTAACAATTCATTCATTAATATTAGTAAGAACACAACTCTGTGATTATGTTTATAAAATTCAATGAATCAATACCCATTGGCAATTTGGCATATTGCCCAATTTCAAATTCATTATCCTAAGCCAATGATCCTGAATTCCCTTTTATAGAAACAAGGGAGCAACAACAGCTTCAGGTCAATTTTCCTAATGTGAAGTCTCAAAATCTAAATCAGTAAGACAACTACAAGTCTAAAACATCTCTACAACTATACATTTCTGCATTTGATAGGCCGATTTAGTAAATTAGCATTGGAAATAGCATCTGCAACATTGATCCTATTCAAAAAACAAAGTTCAAACTTGTTACTTTAAACTCAATTCTAGTATTTAGGATAATATCAAAGATATATACTAAAGATATAGAGATGATTGAAATTGAAAGTACTTTCACATACTATGATTAATGAGATCAAGATGATTCTATCAGTTTCTTTAGTATGATCCATTCTTCATCGGTTGGAAGGGAAAAAAATTTGATGTTATAGTAAATGACCTGCAACCTCATCAGCCATCCATACTTGGAAGAGTGAGTTTGAAAGCAATATTCCTTCCAATACTGCATTCAAATTTGTTAATGTTTTGATGCAGTTTGCAATGCGTTCATGAGTTATGTCATGAGGAAGCTTTCCTAAATCAGATGTCATTGTGTCCTCCAAATTTTTTTTGTAAGCTTCTCTTCCAACGAAATTCCTCGATGAGTAATCAGGACCAGGACTCGGCAAACCAAGAGTTATCAATTTGGTTGTTTTACTATTCATCTTGGTGAGCTTTGGCCCGAATAAGACAAGAGTTTCATCTGCTTATGTTAGTTTCTGACATTTTTAAAAGATAGATTTCGCCTTTATTGTTGCACCAACACGGTCCTGAATTCCCTTGCTTGCCAAATTCCTATCACTGGTTGTATTGATTTCTTGCAAAATCTTCTTTGCATTTTTCTGTCTCTGACAAAAAAATTTGTTCTTCTCAATGTGCTCTTTCAGCTTCCCAAAAACATCTATAAGACTTTCATTCAATTCAAACCAATCACACAACCTATCAGCAGACATCTTTATTTGCCCCAAGAAGAATTTTTTTATTTTCTTGACTGTATTATTTACATGGTCATTCAAGTTGTTTTCATAATTTTTAATTGTATTATTTTCCTACTTTAGGTCTTCTCTCATTTCTGAGAATTGGTGTTCACTATGTTGTTTTATTTGCTCTACTTTCTCTTCCCACTGTTTTGCTTTCTCTTCCCACTATTTTTTTTTACCCTCTCATTCTCCAATTCTTTCTTTAAGTTATTGTTTGCCTGTCCTGAGTCTCCATGCTTTTGTATATACTTAATGAAGAGGATTTTTCATCCTCAAGTTTTTTTTTCGCTCTGTTCCAATTTTTCCCTCAGAGTTTTCAGTTTTGCGTCCATATGTTCTTGTTGTCCAATTGCTTCTTTAGAGGATGAATTTTTAATCCTTCTCTCTAATTCTTTACACCTATTTTCTGTTGCTTTCTCCTTTGCCTTTTCATTTGCCAGGTCTTCCTTTAACTTATCTATTGTGCCCTGAATCTTTCCTTTCTCTCTCTCCAACTTCATCACTGAACTATAGACCACTTGGTTGGTCATTCTTGACACATTTATCTTGTCCACATTTTTAATTTTGGATAAATCCATTTGGAGGGTGCTAACTTGAAATTGAGATGGATCTAACTGACTCTCTAGTGGATTGTTATCTCTAGGTGGGGGCATAAGAACCATGAATTCCATCATATCTTTCTTTGGGTCATATGTGGGAAATAACCTATTGGATGTAGGTTCTACATCACGAGCTGTAGCAACTGCTTCTATCTTCAATGTCTTACTATTTAGTATATTCCTATTTTTTTATTGTTCATAGTTAGTTACAAAATCATTGTAACAAAAATCAGGGTTTTTTGACACAATTAAATGTTTAAATGGTGAAATAGCACTAGCATTGATGTACGAGCTTCCACCTATGTTGCTTGCGGTTCTCCTAGCTCCACCATGAGGATTACCAACACCCTGACCCATTACAAGTGGATTTTTTGGACTTTTCTGAGGGTTTTGTCCTGAAGGTTGGGCAATTGTTGGACTCATAATCACCATTGCCATTGTTGTACTACTACTTGTCATAACCTTTTGATCCTTTACATTGCCTTGATCTCTGGGAACCATTGTTTTTATGTCTAGTTATAATGTCATTTTTAGACCACCAGTTGTAGTTGTACCCATGATATCCAGAGCTATGGGAGTGGCAATTGAATCTGAGTGCTTGATTCAGATTGAATCTAAGTGCTTGATTGAGATTGAATCTGAGTGCTTGGAATAGGTGGAACTAGATTTGAAGGTGGAACAAATGAAACTGACTGAGTAGTATTTTTGTTGATGAATATGATAATTGAACTCCAAGCCCAAGGCCTGGTTTCTCGCCATATTTTGGTGGAGCTGGTGGATCAGGTGCTAACCAAGGCCCTTGTCCACTAGGACCCAGACCACCAAAACTTGGGTAGCCCATTTTTTCTACAATATCTTCCTCTTTGGTATATTGATCTTTTGTGGACACATCAACTGCTCTACTAATTGAATATACTTTAGTGGATGTGGGATTCACAAAATCTTGCTCATACTCATTATCTGGACTATCATCATCATCATGATATTCTTCAGTTGGATACTCCTTATTCCACAATTCGTTAAACATTGTATCCTCTTCCGCCTCATAAAGATCTTTAGAGGTCTTTGGCTCATCGAGATTCTTCCTCATTTCCCAAAAATCATGAATTTTGGTTCAAGTCCAATTATCATCCATACAGTCATCCATTAGGTCTTTTGGAATAGATTTTGTAGATGGTTGAGCAGATTTCTAGTAGAAATTATACGATGTCATGGCCTGCACTTTTCCTTTCTATTTGTGCAATGCCATAATTTCTGATGACAATTCCTATATTGAAATATTATTTTCAGCAGCATATTTCTCCATCTCTTTTTTGACCTCGTCCCAGGACTGGACATGTTTTTAAATTTTTCTATCAATAGAATACTTTCATATTGACATTTGCTTATAGAGTTCCCATTCCCTCTAAGCGTTGTTCCAATTATGTTGAGTGGATCATACTACCAGTGACTGTCAACATCAAAGTGAAAAATTGAAAAAAAGGCTTGTGCCACTTTGAATCCTCTTCTCTCAAATGTGAACCCTCCAAATGAGAAAGGTGAGGAAGGAAATATCATTTTCTTTTGCCGACCATTAAAGAGTACATCTTTTCTCTCCATCTACTATACATATTCCAATGCAAATACCCTATTTGTTACATGTAATGGAAGTTTGTAGGGTTCTACCACTGAACCGTAAAACCTTAACATAGTGTACTCTTCCATTAAGTACCAGTCAACCAATTGTATTTGACTTCCAATTTGAATGCAATCTCTACAAGTAACAAGAAATCTAGACATTGGAGTGCCTGTAATTTTATGGTACATTGGTGCAAAAAAGAAGTCTACAAAATTGTTGTAGTTCCTTCTATTATCAATCATCCTTATCTGAGGTGTCCACTCATATATTGGATTTTGGCCCTGACTGCAAAGCTTGTTTGTCTGAAATATTGCATGATACTTTACTAAGAGAAGACAACACAAGTTGGTTGTGAATCTAAATGTCTTCTGTGAACCTCTTTTAATCATTAGTAATTGTTCTTGCATGCAACGAATAATGTGCTCAATAAAACAATATTTTACTGGTTCTTTTTCAAAATGAATATAAAAAAGCATTTCAAGAATGTTGGCATCCACTTGTTTGTTACTATCCAATCCCAAAGAAAATGCTAGCAAGGAAATACTATCCTATGTCCATTGCACAAAAATATCATAACCATAAGGAGGCTTATGATCTGGACTCAAACTAGAACCGTTTGTTATTCTTCTGATATAAGAATCTCTTCATGTTGCATCTAATTTATCATAATCCTCTTCTAGCTTTCCCAGGTCAATGTGCACATTTGAGTTTTGTTGTTCAAACCCTAGGTTCAACAAACTAGAAAATTCACTCTCGATTATGGACAAAATTTCCTCCTGAGTATTTTTATTCACAATTGCTTTTCTATTTTCATCATAATTTTCAGCGCAAACCATGACAATTTCTGGGCAACGGAATACTTGAGGTAACGCCATGTGTGCCGACCCAGCAACCCACGCTACAATTTTATTTGTCGTTGCATTTATCATGGGGTTAAATGAATTAAATTTTAAACCCTTATTTGGATCGTTCCACTTGTTTTCAAGAACAAATCTAATTTCCATTATTCCCTTATTTCTATGAATAACAGGATCATAAATATCATGGAATAAATCAGTGAAACCTGGAGTTTTAAGAAGATTGTGGAATTCTATTATCTAACTTGGCCTTTTACTCATAGTCTTATTCTTGATATTTATTTTTCCCATCATGGTAAGTTGGTAACTGGTATCACTATTTACTCATAGGAAAATTCAAATATTTATACACAACTACAAGCCTACAATTTATAGGGGTGATTCAAAATTAAACCCTAACAAGCTAAATTTTTTTTATATAATGTAAATAGTAAAGTTGTAAATCAAGAGATTTGAAAAAATTAAAATGTGGGATGTAGGTGTTCAGGATTTTAGTAGTTACCCGTTACCCTTAGTTTTGATTTTTGCAAACTATGACTGGGAAGAGAGCTAAGAGACTTTTTTGCTTTCCTCGGACCTTAATCCTCAACCTAGAAATTTAGAATCTATAACCCCTTTCTAAATCTACAGACTACTTATACTTATAAATGAAAAATTAGATTAGAAACTTAAAGCACAAAAATTGTACAATCTACAATCGTCACACTTGTCACTGACCGTGTGAGTGGACACACATCATGAATCTGGAATGGGTTTGCAAAAATGGGTTTTCTTTTCCCTTGCGGCCTGAAATACAACTTTGGTCATTGATCTACAATCATCCAACGGTCATAATGTCATTGTTAGTCACTATCTGGTGTGGTAGCCTCATGGGTCCTATTAATTCACCTAGTCACCTTACGGCTGACTCACCTCACGAGTCAAACTTGTCACATCATCATCAAATGACATTGTCGGTAGATCATGCGAGACTGCAAGTGGAACATGTTTAGTGACATGTGTCATGATTCTGAAATGAGTTTGAAAAGATGGGGTTGCTTTTCCCTTTCAGCCTGAAATATAACTTCGGTCATTGATTTACAATCATCCAACGGTCATAATGTCATTGTTAGCCACTATCTGTTGTGGTGGCCCCGTGGGTCCCATTAACTCACCTAGTCACCTGATGGCTGACTCACCTTATGAGTCAAACATGTCACGTCATCATCAAATGACATTGTTGGTAGACCGTGCGAGACTACGAGTGGAACGTGTTTAGTGACACGTGTGATGATTCTAGAATGGGTTTGAAAAGATGGGGTTGCTTTTCCCTTTCGGCCTGAAATACAACTTCGGTTGTTGATCTACAATCATCCAACAGTCATAATGTCATTGTTAGCCACTATCTGCTGTGGTGGCCCCGTGGGTCCCATTAACTCACCTAGTCACATGATGGCTAACTCACCTCACGAGTCAGACATGTCACGTCATCATCAAATGACATTGTTGGTAGACTGTGTGAGACCGCGAATGAAGGTGTTTAGTGACACGTGTCATGATTCTAGAACGGGTTTGAAAAGATGGGGTTTCTTTTCCCTTTCATCCTGAAGTCCATCGTACATCGTTGATCTGTGCTCATCCAACGGTAGTTATTTGCAACAGACATTGTTAAATGTTATACTATTATTTTTTCCTTTATAGATATTTATTTTTTAATAGATAATAACATTTAAATTTATTTAATTGAATAGTAATAATTTTAGCCAATCAAATTCAAAATGCACTATTTTTTAATAATATTACATTCTAATAAATTTCAGAGGCCGAAGTTAAGGATACTTAGGTTAGTGTTTAGAGATTACGATAATTTTGTGGTCATTGAATCGCTAGGTCTCCCAAACATGAGTTAAATTAATATTTTTTATTGATTATATAGTATATTTAAAGTAAAAATGATATTTTTTATTGATTATAACTTTAACGTTGATAATTATAATCACATATAATTCTCATACCTTATAATTAGAAAACCATAAATTCTTTCTCTAACCTTATTAATTCATTTGTCCTTCAAAATTCTGTAAATATTTCATATTAAATGTACGAGTGTGTGAAATTGGAAAAAATGTCATGACAGGTAACATTACCCAAACTTAATGTCAGTGATAAGACAAAAAATTTATTAACTATAACTGTCTACATTGTACAATTGTGATACATTTTAAATATTCAGATTTTAAAATGGAAATACCATCGGCATCGTTTGAATGTTTCCTTATTTCTACTGAAACATACTTACAAGTTACATCATACATGTCTAATACATAGATAAAGCAACTAATTAAAATATTGCAATCACAGTGACAGAGAAGTCTAAGAACCATTTTTTGTACCCATAAAACACAAATTGAAATGAGCTTGTGAAATTTTCATTGTTTTTTTTCATAAAACTATAATTACATTTTCCACTTCCAGTACAAAGAGAAACCTACTATAAATAGAAAACCCAAAAAAGTGGTATGTTTTTATCAAAAAAAAACCACTAGTAGTCCACTACTAATTTTTCCCTCCTACTCTACCTAAGTAGAATTCTGCAGAAAGGCTTAACTGCAAGAATTCATCGATCCACCCATATTGCCCCACCTGAGCCTCCTCTTCGTCAAGCATAAACCACTTACGAAGAAAATCCTTGGCAATCAGTACCCATTTCCTATGGTGCTTATACTGCCCAGCATTCAAGCCCAACAAAAAGATTTGCATGGCCACATTCTGGCTTGGGAGGAGAAGCTTGGGTATTTCACTTGCCCAAGGGATCCCCACCCCTATTTTTGCATACACGAAAACATTAATGTTTTCCCCCAAGTATTCTTCTTTAAAAACCCTCCTTAGCAGCATTAACATGTCCACCTTCTCTCCTCTGAGGTCGAGAAGAGATGCCAAAAAATGGGACGTAATGTTTGTGTTGACCCAGTGCCTATCTTCATTGTGCAGAAACTCTCTGCCCAACACCATTTTAACAGCTTCTATTACGAAAGGCCCACCCTCCTTACAAATTGATTGTAAGGTTTCATCTAAAAAGGAACCCAGAAAGGCCTTCTGGGCCTCCTCAGATGTGCATCTAAGCCTAATTGGAGTGTCCATCTAAAACTTTAGAAACCTTAAAAACAAATTATTTGTAGAGTGAAGACTAATGACCTAAACAAATAATTTTTCTAGCAAAGCCGAATCGAGGAATAAAGAAGCTAGATCCTCTATAAATAGCCCTTGAATCCTTGATCGTTACTTAGCAATAAATTATTTTGTCTTTAATGGTATTAAATCCATTGTCCTTAATATGCCTCTAAATCTTTCATGTAAATCTTTCCCCTAAATGCATGCATGTGAGAAATTAAGATTTTTGTCCTTAGTCTTTCATATCTGGCAGTAAATCTTTCCCATAAATGTAAAAATGTCAGAAATCACTTATTTCAAGTACGAATTTGGAAGTGGTGCATGATAGTTAAAGAATGTCGCTTGTCACTAACAAGCATTTATTTCTTACCGAGTTAAGAGGTTACAAGTTGCACTATATGACCATGATTATTGATACCAACATGTGTACAGTGTAGTCTACAGACAAGTTGACAACCCTAATTTGATATGTGTCAACATTCCGGTGACTTCCTGGACAACTTTGTTTCCTTCAAGAAATTGGGGCCAAAATTAAACTTCAGCCATTGATCTTGGATCATCAGACGGTCTTAAATAATACATTTAACATTATAAAATAATGTATGTATGTTAGGAACTTAGGTATGTTAGGTTAGGTTACATGTCCATGTTATGTCCCATCTTTTGAAAATCACCAAAAAAATATTTTTTTTCCCATAATTAATGAACAATTAGCCAATACAATTTTTTTTTCCCTTCAAAAGAATATCATCCGCCTCATATATTATAAATTTTTACTTCAAAAGAAAATTATTTGCCTCATATATTATAATTTTTTACTTCAAAAGAAAATTATTCGCTAGCAATTTATGAAATTTTTATTCGGTGGGGAAAAAATCGCCAATACAAACTATAAAAAATCATGGATTTGAAAAAAAAATTGCCTGCATTAAAATAAATTCCCCCCTAAAATAATGTACGATTCGCCAGGATTTTACACTTTTCCTAAAATGGGGTTTCTTAAAGTTATCCCTACTCACTAATTGTCCCAGTAAGCCAAGCTACATTCGCTCCAAAAAGTCCCAGGCCCAAGAAAAATAAAAACCTGTAAGGCAAGGGTAGTGTAGAAAAGAACCAAACCCAAAATCATGTCCTCCCAAAGCACATTTGCCAAAGGTTAGACCCCAGAAACAAGTAGACAGTGAAGTTCAAAGAACGGAACCGAACATAGATCGAACACCAAAATAGGAGAACTGAATAGCACTGACCCCCAACCTCCAAATCGATCAAGACTGACAACCCCCTTGGAGCCTAAGAAAGCACATAGGGAATTGTCCCAACACCACGATCTGCACCACAGACCCTCCCCGTCACAGTCCCCAATCCAATGTATGAGATGCCACGACAACAACAAAGAAGATGAGACAAAGTGCACTTCACATCTCCAGCACCGATGACCCAACACCTCCAATATCCACCCCTAAACCACAGATGACTCCCTCCAGATGACTCCTTAGCAAGTTCATCTGCCACTTCATTAGAATCTTCCCCTTCCAAAGCAGTCACAAAGGTACCCCTTATGAACAAGTTATTTATTATTTATTTATTTTCATGAAATTGATATAAAGTATTTTATCAAATTTTGTCAACATCATTCAGTAATTATAGATATTATTTCTTACTAAAACTATTGAATTTTTATTTATTATGGGTTTTGTATAATAAATGAGATTTATTTGCATACCATTTTGATGTGATAAATTCTATTTTATTCATTTGTTAATAATATTATAAATAATTAAATATAAGTTTTATTGATGATGATGAATATGATAGATACTTAGCAATGGAAGATACAAGAGCATTGAACATCGTGCGGTGACTAGCAAGAGCAAGGGGAGGACATCAATTGCTACATTTTATAATTTACACAAAGAGAAAGAAGTGGGTCCTATCCTACAACTTATAGATGGTAATCATCCTTGTTTATATAGAAATATTAAAGTTGTTGATTATGGCCTACATTATTTAGCCAACAAGCTTGAAGGAAAGAAAGCAATAGAATACCTTAAAATTAATTGAAAGGTAGATCTAAGATTTGTATTTAATGTGTGGTACAAATCCATTGATCAACAATATGTTTTGGAAAAATAAAATTAAAAGTGAAAACTTCTATTAGAGTGTGCTTGAATAAAACTATCATGACCTTATTAAATGATATAATAATAACTATATATTTAGGATTCATAAAATTAATGATTTTTGTGTCTCATATTGTTTATCTTTTTTTCTATCATTTGTTTCAAAATAAAAAGTAGCTATAATTTCTACATAAAAGGCTTAATTTCTAACTAAAGCTTTATTAAATGGTTGATGACATGTTTCCTATGTTTTCATATACTCATATTTATCATGAAAAATATTATTATATTTATATATGAACTCAAAATAATTTTTAATATAAAATCAATTTATTTATATTTGGTTCTACTATTCACCTCTTCTACTTTTTCTACTAGTTGATTATATGTTTCTTATGTTTTCATATATTGATATTCTCATGAAAAATATAATTGTATTTATATATGAGCTCACTGTAATTTTTTTAATTTATAAAATTAATTTATTTTTATTTATCTTAGAATAGATTATAAAAAAAAAATTATTTCTATTTGGTTCTAGTATTCACCTCTTCTACTTTTTCAATATGATCTATCATGGTATTTTTTTAAAGGAACATCATTATTATTAAATAAATTTTCTAATCCAGCACAAAAGTATTATAAATGCTCCTATTTTGAGTTTTATCATCTTGTTACTCATAATCTACATGTATAGTAATCATCTTCTTTGGACTAATCATCAATATGTATCATTATCATGTTTTTCAAACTCATCGCGATTGAATTCTTCACCTTCCATTTCTTCAATTTAGATTAATAATAGTTTTTGTAAACCATATATCTGTTCTTCCTATTTTACACCATCAAGCTTAATTTAACTCTTAGTATAGTCCATCATCTTAAAGAATATAGATGGGTGTTAATTGTTTTGAGATATAACAATAAGATGAATCCATTGAATTCACTAGGAAACTAAGTTATTTTACATATTTTAGCAATGGTTTGGTTTTAGGGACCATGTCCTTATACAAGATGTTTATCATGGGATCCTACAACTTTAACTTACAAGGAAACTAATTTGACTATGGGATAACACTAAACAAAAAATTTAATGCTACATGTCACCTAGGAGGTTTGAAACTAGGTTTCCAATGTGGAAACTCTATGGAGTAATCAATTAGGCTCAACTTGAAGACTATATGAACCTATATTATATTTAAAGATTTAAAAACACTAATTAAGTAAATCATATTTCTAGTCAAGGTATTTTATAATACATTAATTTTATGCTTGGGATTTCATTTCAATTTTCTTCATAACAAGATCAAAATCAATGTATAATTACAATTCTTTAAATTCAATTGAATTTCCAACTTTAACTCCTCATACTAAATTGATTCACATTTTATAGTATTACATGTCTAACCAAATTCTAATAATACTACAACTAGTAAATTTTGCAACCACAAAGATATAGAAAAATACCTAATTTGCTTCCAGTTTTTAAAAAATCCATAGATAGTCCATAATGTTTGTTGATGAATTGGTGGATTGCCTAATGAACTATAACTGATTGAATACCTGAATGACTTGAAGATCAGTGATTAGAGATCACTGAGTTACTAAAATGATATGTAAGATAATTAAATCAGTCATTATGTTGTCATTGATGTCAACTAGTTTTGGTAGTACTTATCATATTAGTTACAAACATCTAAATATCTGTAAAAAGAGATAAAAGATGAAGAGCTGAGATATCTACATGGAGAAAGATGGATATGATAGATGAGGATAAGGAATACTTTGGGTAACTTATTGATGAGTCTATGATCTCATATTGTTGACTTGATTATGTTGCATTCATCTATTATGGAGGAGGAAGCAAAATTGTACAAGGCAATGTGGTCGGTAAATGAAGGCTTTAGTATACACCGAGCCAGTGTTGTGTATACCGAGCAAAAGTATTAACCAAGCTTGTATTCATGAACGCATTTCTTTGTTAACTGAGTATGGATGAAAGTATTAAATGCTTAGTTTAACCAACCAAAAATGATGAGCTGGAAATTATTATGATTTCGAGATTGAGGATAAAGTTTGTTATGAGATCCACGGTTGACAAAATTCAAAGAAGATCTAAAGGATGGAATTGAAACGTGTTATTGACACATCTACCGAGGAAGGTTTAAGAGGAAAAATCAACGAAGAAGGATAAGCAGAAAAATATGATGGTTGATATGAAAATGGTTTATCTATCTATATAAGAGATATGAGTTTCTTTATTGAAACTATGTTGGAAGAAAGAAGACTATAGAGATTTCGTGTGAATATAGTTTCATGCATGCCTGATCAAACTGGTTGAAGGAGAACTGAACTGCAGAATAGAACTGAGCATTAGAGAGATATTACCGAGTGAAAGTAAGTTGAGTAAGTGAATTGAAATATTGATCAGAGGATTTGTATGGGCTTAGAATAAATCTGAACATCTACAAATTGAGTTGTATTGTAATCAGATCAACTATTGTTTCAGTTTAACCATTGATACAAAAAATCTCCTAACCGAGTGGACTTAACTATCTTATGTTATGCCCCTATGTCATTCAAGGAATGTACATTGTTATCTTATTGACCCCATAGTGAATGTTGGTCGAAAGTTAACTATTAGTATTAAATCCTCTAACAAGGTCACACCTAACAGTGTGTTTGTAACCTTTAACAGGGTTTTCTCTTCACCGAGCTCACTTCAGAAGAGTGAAAATTATTTTGGGTTACCGGTCCCAGGTGGTTTTTCCCTTAGCAGGGTTTCCATGTTAAATCATTGTGTTATGTGTTTCTGTGATGAGTGTTTTATCGTCATAGTTTACATACTGCATATTTGATTTGGTCGGTAATCACAGTAAGTTAATTAACTGGTAATTGGTAAAAGGCACAAACAGTTTAATAGTTTATGTTACCGAGATAAAGAATTTATTGGAATTGTTTTAAGTGTTACATCTTTGTAATTGGGACTGTAGGATAACTGATCTAACTGATTCACCCCGCCTCTCAGTTATTCTAACAATTGGTATCAAAGTGTTGGTTGCTTGGAACAAAGTTTTAAGGACTTCAGCAAAAAGATTACAAGATATATAAGAGGGAAGTGTTGAAGCTGAACAAGGACAACTTTAGTACATGGCAAAGTCAGATGAAACTTCATCTATCTGGAATTGGAGAATCTGCTATACCTTTACTTGATAATGACTATTTACAATCACCTGATCCTTTGACTCTTGATCAGTTAAGAGACTGACATGAACACAACATCACTATGATAGAGATAGTTGCTGCTCTTACTGATGTTGAATTTCAAGACATCAAGGACTGCACTACTTCAAAGGAAATGTGGGAGAAAATTTCCCTAGTACATGGTGGTGATGCAAATGTGATGAGAGCTAGAGCTGAAAGCTTGAGAGGCATATTTGATGATATGAAAATGAAGGAAGGAGAAAACATAGTACAGTACTCAAACTAAATTAAAGAGGTTGTCAATGCTATTCATGGAGCTGGTGGTGTCATTGATGAAGAAACAGAGGTAAGAAAAATTTTGAGAACAATTTTTCCTATCTATGCAATCAGAATATCTGCAATTCATGAAATGAGGTCTGCACCTAATAGCACACTTACTCTTGATGGTCTGATTGGAAAGTTAACCACTGTTGAGCTAAACAATTATGATAACAGTGTTGTACCAACTATTGAGTCTTCTTTTATGTCTTCTCTTAAGATTGGTAAATCTAGTAGTTAGCACAATATAAGGAATGAAAGTGATAGCAATACCGATGATGAGCTTGTTGAACTATAAGCACTAATGGCCCGAAGATTGCCTAAAGGTAAAGGTAGATATAAGGGTAAATTACCTTTAGCTTGTTTTAATTGCAAAGAAGTTGGTCATATTGCTGATAGATGCCCGAACAGGAAAGAAGATGGGAATGACAAAGATAGATCTAGAGGTGGAAGCTATGGTAGAAGGAATAAAAGAGATAACCAAAAGTACAACAGAGACAATCGAGATCACAAAGATAAAGGTAAAAAGGTATGTTACTTTGCTGAAGAGAATGATACATACACTGACATAGATGATGATGTTGAGGTGGTGTTTGTTGCAATGAAAGATGATTCAGAGGAAGAGGAAAGGTATTTAGAAACATAACTCATTTCTAAAGTTAGTAAAAATGATACTTGGATCATTAATAGTGGCTATACACATCACATGACTAGTGATGAAGATAAGTTTGATCATCTTGAGCATTATAATGGAGGTTCAATAAAAATGGGTAATGATACACCTTGCATGGTTAAAGGAAAAGGATCTTTATTGATAAATGATAAAATCAGACGTGATAATGCTTATTGGGTAAAAGGACTAAATTATAATTTGCTAAGTGTAGCTCAGCATAACAACTCAAGTCACCAAGTGGCATTTGAAAGCAAGAAGGTGAGAATCTTTGATGAAAGTGGAAAGCTTGTCAGAACAGGAGGACAATCAAAAGGTAACTTATTTTATCTTGACAATGTTGAGACTTCTTGTTTACTGGTGAAAAATGAGGATGCATGGTTATGGCATAAAAGGTTATGTCATGTAAATTTTGATAACATGATTAAAATTAGTAGAAAGAGAAAAGTTAGAGGACTACCTAGCCTGACTAAAACCTGATCATGTTATGTGTCATGAATGTCAGAAAGGGAAGATGAAAAAATCTAGTTTTAAAAGTAAAGACTATTCAATAAAAAGAATCTTGGAGTTAGTTCACACCGGCCTATGTGGTCCCATGAGAACTCAAAGCTACTATGGAGATAGATACTTTATTTTGTTTGTTGATGATTATACTAGATTGATGACTGTCATGTTTTTAAAAGAGAAATTTGATGCATTTAAAATGTTTAAATGGTACAAGGCTAAAGTAGAGAAAGAAACTAGAAAAGAACTAAAATGCTTGAGGTCTGATAGAGGTGGTGAGTTTATTTTTGATGAATTCACTAACTATTTTAATGAGCATAGCATCAAAAGATAGGTTTTTGCACCTAGAACACAGCAGCAGAATGGGATTGCTGAAAGGAGAAATAGATCCATTGTTGATTGTGAAAGAACACTGATGATAGAGAAAAATGTTGCACAGATGTATTGGAGAGAAGCAGTTAGCATAGTTGTATATGTCCTGGATCAAGTTCAACTAAAGAAAGACACAAACAAGACACCCTACGAGTTATGGTTTGGATACACACCGAGTGTAAGTTACTTTAGAATTTTTGGTATCAAATGTTTTATTTTGAAAGATGATAGGAACAAAAAATTTGACTCAAAAGGGGATGAGGGAATATTTCTTGGATATTCTACTAAAAGCAAAGTTTAAAAGTGTCTGAATAAAGTTACTAATAAGATGATTGAAAGTGCTAATGTCATAGTTGATGAATTTTCTGATAAAAATGATGAAGAAAGCAATAAGGATCTGGAAGACTATGGTAGATTTGTTTATGTTGAACATCCAGAGTACCTACCGAAGCCATAGGCTGAGTCGACCAAGCATCAAGAAAATAACACCAAGGAACAACAAAGGGAAACTGAGGATCAGGAAGAAGCTACCGAGCAAGGAAATGAACCTGAACAGAATGAAGAACAAAGAAGAGATCAAGTGCTAGAAAGATTTTTTAGAAGACATCATCGTGAGAATCAAATCATTGGAGACAAGAAAGCAGGCATGCTGACAAGAAGTAAGTTAAGACAAAATGTATGCTTAGTTTGTCAGTTTGAACCGAAGAATGTTAAGGTTGCACTTGAGAATGATGAATGGATCAATGCTATGAATGAAGACATTGAACAAATTGAGAAAAATAAGACATGGACTTGAGTACCTAGGCCGAAAGATAAAAATGTTATCGGTACTAAATAGATTTTTAGAAATAAGCTGAATGAAAATGGAGAGGTAACAAAGAATAAAGCTAGACTTGTTTGCAAGGGATATGCAAAAGAAGAAGGTATTGATTATGGTGAAACTTTTGCACCTGTTGCTAGACTAGGATTCTGCATATTACTTGCATATGCTACACATAAGAAATTTAAACTCTATCAAATGGATGTTAAGTCAACTTTTCTAAATGGAATACTAGAAGAGGAGGTCTACACAGAACAACCAGAAGGATTTGTTGATCTGAATCAGAAAGACATGGTATGTAGACTACATAAAGCTTTATATGGATTGAAGCATGCACCAAGAGCATGGTATGAAAGGTTACATACTTATCTTTTAAGTATTGGTTTTGTAAGAACTATTGAAAATGGCAATTTGTACATGAAAGGAGGATCTGATGATACTATTTTGATTGCTGAAATATTTGTGGATGATATAATATTTAGAGGACAAGATCATATTTGTAAATCATTTTTTGATGAGATGAAAAAAGAATTTGAAATGTCAATGTTTGGAGAGATTAAATTCTTTCTAGGCTTGCAGTTTATTCAGCAAAATGATGGAGTACATTAAGGAAGTATTGAGAACATTTGGCATGGAAGATGCTAAACTAGTAGGAACACCAATGGTCACAGGCTGCAAATCAACAAAAGATGATGAATCTACAGAGGTAAATCAGACATTGTACCAATCTATGATTGGTAAACTAATGTATGTAGTACACAGTAGGCTTGATATTGCACATGCAGTAGGGATTGTGGCTAGATTTTTTGCCAATCCAAAGGATTCACATATGGTTGCAGTAAAAATAATCTTGAGATACCTGAAGAAAAAAGAGGATTATGGTTTATGGTATCCAAAGGAAGGCAAATTTGAACTAAGAGTTTACATCGATGCAGATTGGGCTGGAAATATAGATGACAGAAAGAGCACAACTGAAGGAGAATTTTTCTTTGGTGAAAGACTTGTAACTTAGACAAATAAGAAACAACCTTGTATTTCTCATTCTACTATTGAAGCAGAGTATGTTTCCACTACTACAAACTGTTCAAACATTGCCTATATCAAACAAGTGTTGGAAGGGATGAATGAGGTAATCACTGAGATAGTGATTATATATTGTGATAACACTAGTGCAATAAATATTTCTAAGAATCTTGTAATGCATTCGAAGACCAAGCATATTTCAATTAAGTATCACTACTTAAGAGAACAAGTACAGGAGAAGCAAGTAAAACTAGAATATGTTACATCAAAGGAGCAACTTGCTGATATTTTTACCAAGCCTCTACCGAAGGACACTTTTGAATACTTAAGGACTAGACTTGGGGTCCGTCCCTTGTCTATCGGTCACTAATATGATCTAGAGGTTGCATCAACCTATTTTTATTAGAAGATCATTCATGTCGATGCAACATAGCTCACACTTTGGATTATGTCTAAGGTTGTGAAAGATTTGAGGAGCTAGAACAAAGAATTTTCATATCAGTATACAGAGATACATTGTCTGCACTGAACAACGGAGAGTTACTTGGCTATTGCAGAGCTATATGTTTTTTATGTTTTTCTTTGGCATTGTTGTCAAAGGGAGAGATAAACAGCAGTAGAGATACACAATGAACTATCTATCTAAGGGAGAGATAATCTGGGAAAGTCAGGGAGAGATTTATTGTTGAGAACAAAAGGAATCTAAGAGCTAAAAAGATCAATCCGCAGAGGAGAGTTTGCACTTGTAATGTTGTTATGTAACGCAGTAATTAAACATATTAAATATTAAGCTAGGGAGAGCTTACCAAGCTACAACATTTACTTACATAGTTGTAGAATACATGTTTGGTATGTGTATGGCATATTTTCATTTTTCTTGTGTTACCATCAATGCCAAAGGGAGAGATTGATGAACTACAACTGATTGAATACCTGAATGACTTGAAGATCAATGATTAGAGATCATCGAGTTACTGAAATGATATGTAAGATAATTAAATCAGTCATTATGTTGTCATTGATGTCAACTAGTTTTGACAATACTTATCATATTAGTTACAAACATCTAAACATCTGTAAAAAGAAAGAAAAGATGAAGAATTGAGATATCTACATGGAGAAAGATGGATATGACAGATGAGGATAAGGAATACTTTGGGTAACTTATTGATGAGTCTATGATCTCATATTGTTGACTTGATTATGTTGCATTAATCTATTATGGAGGAGGAAGCAAAATTGTACAAGGCAATGTGGTCAGTAAGTGAAGGCTTCAGTATACACCGAGCCAGTGTTGTGTATATCGAGCGATAGTATTAACTGAGCTCGTATTCACCGATGCATTTCTTTGTTAACCGAGTATGGATGAAAGTATTAAATGCTTATTTTAGCCGATAGAAAATGATGAGATGGAAATTGTTATGATTTTGAGATTAAGGATAAAGTTTGTTATGAGATCCATGATTGACAAAATTCAAAGAAGATCTAAAGGATGGAATTGAAACATGTAATTGACACATCTGCTGAGGAAGGTTTAAGAGGCAAAATCAACGAAGAAGGATAAGCAACAAAATCTGATGATTGATATGAAAATAGTTTATCTATCTATATAAGAGATATGAGTTTCTTTATTGAAACTATGCTGGAAGAAATAAGACTGCAAATATTTCATGTGAATATAGTTTCATGCATGCCTAATCATATTGGTTGAAGGAGAACTGAACTAGAGAATAGAACCAAACGTAAGAGAGCTATAACCAAGTGAAAGTAAGTTGAGGAAGTGAATTGAAATATTGATCAGAGGATTTGTATGGGCTTAGAATAGATCTAAACATCTACAAATTGAGTTGTATTGTAGTCAAATCAACTACTATTTTAGTTTAACCATTGATACAGAAAATCTCCTAACTGAGTGGACTTAACCGTCTTATGTTATGCCCCTATGTCATTCAAGGAATGTACATTGTTTTCTTATTGACCCCATAGTGAATGTTGGTCGAAAGTTAACTATTAGTCTTAAATCCTCTAACAAGGTCACACCTAACAGTGTGTTTGTAACCTTTAACAGGGTTGGCTCTTCACCGAGCTCACTTCAGAAGAGTGAAAATTATTTTGGGTTACCGCTCCCAAGTGGTTTTTCCCTTAGCAAGGTTTCCACATTAAATCAGTGTGTTATGTGTTTCTATGATGAGTGTTTTATTGTCATAATTTACATACTGCATATTTGATTTGGTTGGTAATCACAATAAGTTAATTAACTGGTAAATAACACAATACTTAACTTGGAACACAATGAAATAATTCTCCAATGAGATTAAGGAGATCTTTTAACCTGTGCTTTTGTGAGTTATTTTGGCATCATGTGCCTATATTCAAATAACCATATATTTCCATCCTAAAAACTTCTATATATAGGTAAGAGAGGAAAAGAACATTTACTATATAATTAACATTTATCGAGATAACCATTCAAGTTTGATTATGCACTCAAAGAATTATTACAACCTCTAAGAAAAGTATAAATTTTTCTCTCTATCCAATTATTGAAAATTATTATTTTTTCTATGAATTTACTTTAAATATATCTATATATGATCTCCAAAATTAAATGCATTTCTAATGCTACATACAAAAAATACTTACAAAAATATTGTACTATCCAAAATATTGTGTATCAATATAAGTTAGACTAGAACTAGAGCATGTTTATGTAATGCCCAAAAATATCAAAACAAAACCTTACTAAAGTCAACCAATTTTTTTTTTAAACAAATAGTTTCTCTTAGGCTACGTATTCTAAGTGGTGTAGTTGGTTGAAAGAGTCTATTCTCATGGGTTCACCTACATCAATACTAATTGTTACATTATGGTTAATAACAACTAAAATTTTACTTTGACAAGAAAACCACTTAAGAATTTACATACTAGGGATGACAATTTACAAGATAAACCACTCTAGTGATTCTACACTTAATATTACATAAGATGAATTATTGTTTTGTTGTTTCAAATAAGAAAAAAAAATGTCCATCTTATTGTATTCTATCTATATTTATATACCATCATCTAAGGTTGCTTCCATAGTTAATTACCAACATAATAATAATTTATAATTAGAATCCATAATTATTATTTTTTATCATTTACAACACCTTTACATTTAAAACTTCTCAATTACTTGATAAAGATAAAATATAAACCTAGTAGTTCTCATATCCCTTTTCCACATTAAAGGGTATTCATATTTACCCATAATGATGTTTAAAGAATAAGTCTACTAGATAAATTTCATCTTCTTGAAGAAATATCATCTCCACTTTTGTAGGAAAAAAAAAAAGGATCTAAAGAATAATATTTTCACCCCAATTATGTTAAACATTTATATTTGAATACTACATTGATGGATAAAATTGGTCAATCCAAGATCAATTTATTCATTAAAAATATTAATTAATTAGAATGTATAAATCATCAATCAATACGTCTATAAATTAATTAATAAGTAATACATAATAATTCATTAATATAACCTACTAATGGCAAAAGTATCAATTAATTAGTGACCCTATATCAAATTAGAGTTACTAAATTAACTTAATAACTAAACCTAAAGCTAATATATCTCAGGAAAATAATAACTTATTTAATCAAGGAATACAATAATCAATGAATTAATTTTAATTGTTAAAACTCTAACAATAAAATTATTCATAAAAGAAATTATTAATAAATAAAAGTACTAACAAATAAAGTTATTAATAACTAATCTCATGAAATTATTTATAAATAAAATTATTACTAAAAAGAATTATTAATAAATCAAAATAATTAATAAGAAAATTATTTATAAATAAAAAAGTTAACAAATAAAATTAATAATAAACAAAAGTTTGTTTTTAAAAAAAATAAAATGACAATAACAAAAAAAATGCCTTACCTTGGTTTAAAGTCCCAAGGGACTTTGGTGGGGACTCCCCCCACGCTGACATGCACAGGGGGTACTATGCCCTCCTGCGCATGGCAGCACGCAAGAGGGGGCGTGTCCCAAGGGGGGATGGGGCCCACGGGTTCCCCACCTTACCAATATATTTTTTTTAAAAAAAAAAATTTAAATTTTTTTGTGCAAATTTTTTTTAAAAATTCACGTTTAATCAAATATCCACCCACGTAAGGTATTAATTTTATTTTTCAATCCACATAATGTATTTTTATTAAAAATATATTTGCTTAATTAAATTTTATTTTATATATAACTATATTTTTTTTTAAAACCCCTTTTCTTTTAATTATATATACATATTTTTAAAAAAGAACCATCAATGTGTGAAAATTACATACAAGGGATATATATATATATATATATATATATATATATATATTTATTTATTTATTTATTTATTTACTTTGGTAATAACATATTGTTAGTATGAATAAAAGGCCTTTTATAAGGCTTCTTGGATTTGACGGGGTTCTTTTTTTTTAGGCATGTAGTGATAAGACAAGTTGGTTTTTTTTTTCTTTTTACAAGAAAGGCATTTGAGTGCCTTTTTTGGGTGACCACCCAGGTGGGTCCCCCAAAGGGTCTAGCCATCTAGGATAGGTTAGATTAGTCATTTTTTTATTTTTTTCTAGAGTACAAGTGGCAAGGAATAATAAAAAAATTTATGACTGTGGTATTGGAAAATGTATGGGAAATTTTCCCATACATTTTCAGAGACCTAGATCTAAGTCTCAATTTGAGGATTTTTTTTTTTACTTGCTTTCTTCCTTCATTCTTTTACTTACTCTTTCTTAGTTTTTTTGGTTTTTTTTTTTGTCTCATTATTCAAAAGGTGATAGGGCTTTAGATCATTCATAAATTAATTTCTAAAACTCTAAATTATATAGAAGTGAACAATTATTCAAAGGTAGTCAATTTTACTTACTAAGTTGTCTCTTTTTGAAACTATTGTATCTCAATATTGACTCTACTACCATACTAACATGGACTTTCATTGAATGAGAGAGGGTGGGAGAGAGATTTAATACAGTTCTTTTCTTCCTTGCTCTAACATTTCTATTCAATGAAATAATACATTGTATATTCCTTATTGTATAAAACATGAATACACCAAAACTTTCCTTGAACAAAATACCATATTTTCAAAGAAAAAACTACCAACAAATCTTCCATACAATTCCTTCACAACTTGATACAACATCACTATTACAAATACAAGACTTGGAGTGATAACTCCATTACAATATAGCAAAGAACTCAAGAAATCCTTGAGATTCTCCTACAATAGCAACAATATTAAAACCAAAGGAATCCAAAACAGCTTTTGAGTGCAATACTCAACTTCCTTCAAGAACAGATCTTCAACAAGAAGTCTTCAATGGCTTCCAAATCTGCAATTAAACAAGAATAGGCCAAGGAGTGCTCACCTCCCAACCTAGGCTTCTAAGAAGCCACCCCCGAGCTAGGGGAACCATCACAAAGACAAGGAGACAATCAAGCAACCCACAATAACAACAACATAAAACATAAAACACAATGAAATCTCCCTTCCAAGGCTAGGACAAAGAGTCTCAAAATGACTCAACAATAGGGTGAAGGTGGAACCATACTCAAGAGGAGAAAGCACATCTCATGATAAGAGGTAAGCCATCACTTGGCTTTCTCATCATATATTTTTCACCACAAACACAATCTCATCAAACTCTTTATGACCCCCAATATACAAAACATATAATAGAGATGGCTACATGGAGCCCATACATCCATGTTTCATCCATCTCCTATCCAAGGAGAGACTCTACACCCTTAATTGTCCCAACAATTCCCTTCACCCACAAGGCTACTCTTCCCTCCCAAGGGTGAGTATGGCCTTGAGAACTCCCTCAACAAAACACTACAACACATACAAGAAAACTTCAAGAACAAACAAAAGAAACTACACATTTACAAAGCAAGGAAATCTTGCACTAAAAAAAACTCAAGATTCACATATCATCTACTATCACAAAAAAAAAAACAAGATCTCATAACATAACCCTTCAAGAACACAATAACTATATATTACTGTGCATACTAAAATAAACATAAACATGTAAATGAGAACTCTCTCTCTCTCTCAACATGAAAATAAAAACAAGCAAATCAAGAATGCCACCAACCTAGATCCAAGCTTATGGAAGAAAGTTTATGAAGAGCTTTCCACTTTCATATATCTTCTCCAAATTAGCAAATCTCTAAATCTAGAGAGTGGGTGTCAAACTCTTCCAAAAGAAGAGTCCCCTCTAAAAAGGTCTCCACACACTCTCCTAGGGATAGGATCTCTCTCTAATTGGATGACCTTCCCAATCTTCTTGCATGGTTTCCAAATAAGGATTCCTAAAAAGGTTGCTTAAAAAGTGGACCAAAGACTTGTATCATTATTGGATGAAACTCTACCCAAGACCTTGCTTCAAAAGTGGATTTTCGGCCATTTTGAAAATCCAACTTTTGAAAGGGTCTTTTGGTCAACATGGGATTGTCATATGGTTAAAAATGTCTCTTACCCATAGGTATATCAAGTTGGCTTACTAAAAATGGCCCTAGCACTTCCCTAGACACCTTTTAAGCCCCCAAAAACCTATACAAAGCTCAAATTCGAAATTCATTGATATGACAAAACCTCAAGCTCCCTAACCAAGTGATTTTCATGGGGATCCTAAAGGGTACCTTCCTAGGTTGGTGTTCAACCAATCCCCAAGTGGACATGTCATGGCCACAAATACACACACAAGTGTCAAGTGACACAACCAAAAATGACACATCACAAGCCATGTGGCATATCCACTTGGGCATTCTCACATAAATCACATTTAAAATTAATATATAAATCAAATACATTCATGCACCATACTTTTATGAATTAAATACAATACAACGAGGTTTTTGGCTTCTCACTAGAAGAAACCTTGGCTCAAACTGATTTTCACATCGGTCTCTGCGATGGTTCCCCGAATTTACCATGGCCTATTTCCCTACACACTCAAGTCCAATATCAGTATTCCAAGGAAATATACATGTAAATTTCATAACTTCCATAGTCAAATAATTCTCAAGAAATTAATCATAATTAAGTCAAAATTTCACATGGCATAATCATTCATTTATAACTTACATAAATCTCATCATGAAATACACATCTCAACCTAATTCGTATCTTGATTTTCATTTTCCTAACAACTCATAACAACATAAATTCTCATTTTGCACACCTCAGTATTTATCTAATTCAATTATCATAACGTATCATAAGGTCAACATTGTGAGTATAGAAAGCATCATAAAATGTAATGCATTCTCATCTACTGTAATCAAATCTTTGTCAAAAGAGTAAAATCTACTAACTAATTAGAACATTAAGCCAATTACTAAGTCTACCATTATGATAATAGAAAAGCTATGACGGGTCTAGGGTGAGGCCTCATAGTTTACTCATCCATAACAAAGCACTTAAATCCATATATAATGTGAGAAAGATCATTACAAATCTTGCAATGTTTCTAAATTATTGTTTTGATTAGGTAAGTGTGGGAAACTTCCAGGCCCATTACGCGTTAGCCATCAAGGTAAATGGAGAAAATCTAACAAGATGTGAGATTGAGAAAGAAAAATAAACTAACAACTAGAAAGCTTTCAAATTGAACTATTATGTGCATTTAACTTGGAATTATTATTTTTTTTTATCAAATGTGACAATATAAATCCCTAATTATAACTAAGAAACCCTCTTGAATGTACATATGCATACCATCATAGAGACATTGTATAATAAAAACATGTTGTGGGGTTTCGCATCATTGCCCCATTTCAAATGGGGATCCCCTCTTTTTGCTCTTAGTTGTTAGATTTTGGAAATTGATGTTATAGTTCAAAGCTCAAAAGGTTAAGGAGTGGTTGAGTAATCAAGTTATCAGGTTACAAATGAAAATTAGCATGTTTGGATTAAGATTCCACTGGGACAAGTTATAATGGATTGAGATAAAATTCCTAAGTGCATTGATATTTGGCTAGTCAAATAGTCCAAAATATACTATAAAGGCATATTTTATGCATACGGGCTTTAAAATCATTATAAAAATAGGTTTCTCATACTTAAAATATGAAAAAACCTTATGAAAAATATTTTTTCCTTATAAAAATGTATAAAATCCATATGGAAATAGAATTTCCCCACTAAAAATGGTCAAAATCCCGATGGATGAAGAATCTCCCCTTGAAAATTCATGAAAATCTAGATGGAAATAGAATTCCTCCTCTTGAGGAGATACTTGTGATGAAAAAACTAATTGTTGGACCAATTTTTCTAGATGGAGGTTGATTTTCCCCTTCTATATATCAAGAGCAAGGAACAAAGTGAAGAGTCCAAATATAGATTGATTTTCCCCTAGACTCTATACTTAGAAAATTTTAAGGGAATTACATTGTCCAAATGGATATGGATTTTCCCCTTTGTCTCGATGAAGATGATTTTTCCATTGTCGAACACTTAGAATATGAGCTTCAAAGTCAAGAAAATCCTAATGGAAGAAGAATTTTCCTTTGTTCAAATGAACAAAAATTTCCCCAAGTCCAGATGAGGGTCATTTTTCCCTTTGAGGGCCATTTTTGTTGAGTGAAAATGTCAAGTATTGGGATTATATTAGTCCCTATGTGGGTCAATTCTCCCATCTATGAACAAGGAAGATTATTTAAATGGGAACAAGACAAATTTGAAGGATTGTGGAGCCTCTAAGCTAGTCAATTTTTCCCTTGGTGAAATAAAATAAAATTATAAAGGAGAATTAAATAAATTACCTCATGCACAAGTTTCAAGGTGGTATTTCTTTTAATACCACATTAGCTATGTGGGTGAGATTTCAACCAAAATCCTCTTTAAAAGATTTTCCAACAGTAATAAAAAATGAAAAGAAAAGATGAGATTTTCTCTAAGAGTCAAAGGTGGTCAAAGAAATAAGCAAAGAGCTAATAAATAAATTGTCCAAGGAAAGAGAGTTGAAGTTTGAACCCAACTATGAGGAAAAATATCAGAGGTAAACAAGGAAATCAAATTGCAAGAGTGTTGAAAAAAAATCAAAATTTCCTTGGTTCCAAAGAAATAATCCAAAGGGTGAGTTGATGTGAAATACAAGTGTTTTCAAACTTAAGTCTGAAAATTTTCCTCTAGGGGTCGATTTTCACAAAAAATAATTAGAAATTTTCCCACCCACCAAGTCACGTCAGAATTGGTTGCAGGTTATTTAAAGGGTGAAAACAAGGTTCCAAGACCAAATCCAAGCAACCAAGGGGATGGAAATGCATTAATTTTTTAACTTAAGTCTAAAATTCTCCCAAAGGGCTTAATTTTCTTCAAAAAAATCAAAGAAAATTCCCAAGTTGTTCAATCAGACCAGGCTTCATTGTGAGTGTTAAGGGATTAATCTTGAACTAATTCATTGATTTTAGAGGGAAAAATCATAAAGGAAATGTGTGTTTTAGACCATGTCCTTAGAAAATAAAAATTGTCTCATGGAAAAGGGTTTTGTTTCTCATGATTAATTCATAAGGCGCCTTCATACTCTTATTAAAACTTATGGACAATGGTTAGAGTTTGTTTTTAATAAAGATTGGATAGATTTATGATATTTGTCCTTAGAAAATTAGAGTTAATATTTTAATGATAAAATTAGATATTTACATTTCGAATTCTAAGTTAGTCATCTAGGACTTTATTTTAATGCCTTACAAGTCTGATTGTGTCATTGTCCTCAGACTAAGTCCTCAGACCTATTTTCCATACTTTGTCTTCATAATTTTGTTAAACTTTATGGCTTCAAATATTCTAATTTTCTTTATAAGATTAAGGCAATTGGGGGTTAATTCATCCATTATTGTATTGTCCTTAATTCCAAGTCTCATTTGAAGTCATGGCTATAAAATTTTCTAAGTCTTGGAATTGAATTTGAGGATAAAAATAAAACTTCTCTCCATGTCATGCAAAATGGTGAGATCCTTGATGTAATTATTCATATGAAAGCCTTAGATATTGAAAAGATAAACTAGATCACACTAGAGCTATCACTCCCTGCATTTCCAATACCATCATGACTAGGTTTCCCACTAGAAGAACCAGTAGTATTTAATTTTGAAACTCCTTGAGGAGGGATCCATCAACCTTCATGAATTATCTTCCATAAAGGCTTTCTATATCTATTCCCCTTAAATTACCTACCACCCATTCCAAGAGAAGGATCCTCTCCCAAAGCTTTAAAATTGAACTAATTATAGATATCAACATCTCTAGGATCCACTCCTCAAGAAAAGTCACACTTTTTTGAGATAGTCTCTTGAAGAGTATAAATAATTTTCCACCACAAGTGTTGAACAACCATACTAGCATCCTAAAAGAAATGCCAATTCTTTTCCAACTAAATATTCTAGATAATTAAAGTGGGTCTAAGAACCCAAATAACCTAAACAAAAGAAGTCTTAACTAGAGGCTTACTCCAAATCCAAAAATAAACCAATTAATAGATATGCTAGTAGGATTAATTCCAAAATCCCCACCAAAAATGTCAAATATCCCTTGAGAAAGAGCACTGAAAGAAAAGATGAGAAACACACTCTTCACTCTTATGACAAAACAAACACATAGAAGGTCCATGGAATCCCTGCTTGCACAATTTATCCCAAGTAAGACATCTATTTTGAACTATCAACCACATAAAAAATTTGCACTTGGAGAAAGAATTTTGTTTCCACAAATGTTTCCACCAAGGAACTCTTGTACTTCTAAAATACTAGCTATCAAACTCCAAGTACCCCACATCAACAAAGCACTTACTAGATGAATACATACCCTAGGCTAAAGTATCTTGGCTTGACAAGGAATTGCACTCTTGAGAAGCAAGAATTTGAGCCAAATCTTGTTGATTCTCCTCCAACCCACCTAGAGACCAATCATGGGGTTCCTTCCATCTACAACAAACAACCACCCCTAAATTTTGATAAGCCTTAAAATCTACCAGACTACCACCATATCCCATCAACTATAGTAAAACTATTACAAAGGAGCTATATGTGTGAATAAATGGAAAGAATATGAGCATTACCATCCAAAGTATCATGCCAAAAGAGATTTCAAACCCTTATTACAGATATGAAAAATCCCACTTTTAATAAGTTGAACCCCAATCTTTGGAGTATGCCAAATCATAGAACTCCTTTCCTCCAAACAACAACAAGGAACATCCAAAATGTTAACTTTGTTTAAATACTTATGCACGAGAATGTGAGCCCAAACCTAATTTTGATTGGTTCACCATTGCCAATATAATTTGTGTGCAAGGACATACCCATTCAAAATTATTGATTAAAGACCAAGACTCCCTTCTTTCTTTGGCCTACACACATAGACTCCCACTTAACTAGGATCCACTTAGAAGTATGAAAATTACCACTCTAAAGGGATTAGCATGAAAGGGCATCAAATTCCTTGAGGAAAAATGAAGGAGATACCTAAACAATTCGCATGTAAATAGGAAGAGCTTGGATCATAAATTAAAGAAGAGTCACCCTAGTTGTAGTGGAGAGCCACCGATGAGTCCATTGATTAACCTTCTAACACAACTTATCCAAAAATTTGTACTAGTATTCCCTAATTTTCCTTCCAACAACTAGAGGGATACCCAAATCAAGCAAGGGAAGAGAAAAAATTTTAAACCTTAAAATATTATCAATCCTTCTTAGAATATTCTTAGGAGTGTTAAAAAATAGATATAATATTTTTACTCATTGAGTTTTTGTCCTAATGCAATTAAATAAATATCCAACATTTATCTAAAAGATGTGGCTTCACGAAGATGGGAAACCCCCATAAGAGCAGTATCATCCACAAATTATAGATGAGAATTCTTATGTGGCCCATTATCCTAGCTCCAACCTTAAATCAATCCTTAGGAAACTTGAGACTTAATAAATCTACCCATGCCCTCAGCCATAATAAGAAACAAATAGGGAGAGAGAGGATCCCCTTGATGAAGGCCCCTAGATGCCCCAAATAACTCAAAAGGATTACTATTTATAATGATTGAGAGGGATGAAGAATTAATACATCTCATCATAAAAATGACCCATTCTTGACTAAATCCAAAGGCTATGAGAATTTATTGCAAAAATTGTCACTTAACTCTATCATATGCTTTCATGGCCATATCAAGTTTTATGAACATGGATTTTTCCTTAGACCCTGTCATACAATGAATGGATTTAGAAGAAGCCACCACCCCATCCAAACTTTGTCTCCCTACAAAAAAACCACCCTTCTCATTTGAGATCAAATACAAAAGCCAAATTTTGAACCTCTCTGCAATCAATTTAGCAATGTTTTATACACCACATTAGAAAGAGCAATGGACCTAAAGAAATATAGTCAATTAGCTCCTTTTTTTAAGGAATAATAATAATAAAACTATAATTCAAGGTTAGAAGCATTTATTTTCTACCATGTGATTCCTAGACCACATTAAAAAAAATCCAATTTAATAATATCCCAAAATTTGAAAAGAATTATATGGGAAACTCATATGGACTAGGATCTTTACCCTTACTTATCCTAAAAACCACCTCTTTCAATTTAGACAAAGAGATCAAAAGGATGAGAGATTCATTCATCTCATTGGTGACTAAAGAGTGAATGTATGATACCAAATTATCATCATCTTCAATAGGGGGTGAACCTTTAATAAAGAGAGTAGAGTAGAACTATGAATCTTCATGAGGAAATTCCTGCGATGATGTTGGATGAATTCCTTTTGATTTGAATAAAGAAGAAATATAACTCCTACTCCTATAATATTTACCATATTTATGGAAAAAAATTGTGTTCGTATCACCTTACTAGATCTGATCAATTTATATATTTTTCTTCCAAAAAATCTCCTCATGAATTTCCCACTCTTCTAACTCCCTCACAACCTGAGACTTGACTCCACCTAAATCCTATGGGAAATCATAGCCCTAAATTTTGTAGTTGGTATCATCAAGGTGTGCTTGAATAATCCTCTTCATAACATGAAGGTAAAATACTAACTATTCCATCTTTTAAGTTGAAATCTCACAGACTACAATTTCTTAGTTCAAATAAAAACATGGTAGTACCATATGCAGGGCCACTGTGCCTTCACCACTAGCCCATTAAATTCTAAAGGGAAGAGTCATGGATCCACATGAGTTGAAACTTAAAAAATGGATTCTTAGGAACTCTAAAAGAAGATGCTAAAAATATAATTGGCTAATGATCATAACCTCTCTAATTAAGGACTTTAGAATTGTTAATCAAACTACTACCCAGCCAAAAGTAAGAGACCACAAATCTATCCAACCACACAAAAATAACTTCCTCTCCACATTATCTTAGTCAAAGTATAGAACCCATTATATGGTTTGAAGTCAAATAAATTTTGGAGGTCCATATTCTCAAGAAAGAGATTAGAAGAGGGACCTAACATAGCCAACCCCCCTCATTTAATCCTCTAGACATAAAATGGAATCCCTAGCTAAAGCCCAAGGAAGATAATGAGTGCATGGCCTAACATACCTTATATGATACTAAAGAAAAATTTTCCCATGAAGATCAATTGGAGTATAAAAATTAGTAACGAGAATAATCTCTCCAAAGTCCTAGATAGACACTACCATAGAAAGAGTGGAATGATTAGATGTCCACCAAAGTGATACAAACTTCCTTAGGTCCCAAAAATGATCTAGACCTATAAAACAACCACCAAAAACTAAGATTGACCAAACCACCAAAAACTAGGAGCGCATTATAGCATGCAATCTACTAAAAGCTTAGTCTCTTGGATACAAAAGATATCCAAAGAATGAACTGCAACCAAATCATGAATAACCTTTTTTTGAGGGATTTTATTGAACCCCCTTAAATTCCAAGAGAGAATAATAATTGAAGACATTGCGAGAAGTGAGAATCAATGGGTTTTACTGACCTAGACTCAACCAATAGTTCCCCAACTAATTTAATATTTTTTCTAAACATTCTTTCAACCACCCTTAAAATAATTCTCAACAGGTCCTTTCTTAAGGGGTCGCTACAAAAAGCCTAAAGCTTGAGAGGAATCCTTACCTTTACAATATTCCAACACCTCCTTAACCATAACTACAAAAATAATATCATCCTTCAAAACTATAGAATCACCTAGATCCAATAAATTAGGACCCCTAGAAGACACCTAGGGATCTTCTAGGCCTTGCAAAGATTGAATATCTAAAATGATATCCTACTCTTGTACAACATCCATGCCTATGATAGTATCTCCAAAAGTTACATAAACTAGAATCCCCTCTTGCAAGGCCAAAGTTTCTAACACCTTTAAACGATTTAACCCCTCACCAAGATATCTATCCCTATAAGTCCTCTTATGAGCCATCCACTTAGTACAATACTTAGGAGGCATAAAAATATCCTTGTCTAAACCACCATCCACCATAGGGTTTTTTAATTTGTCTCCTTTATCCACTTCCAAATATAGGGGAGAAGGAGAATTGTCAACACCAAAAACACTATTTACCCTAGGACCTTGTCACTGAAGGTGTCCATACTCATGTAAAATACGACGCTAAAAAGGAAGAGTGATTGCTAGCCAAAATAAGCTAATCAAATGCATGGAGACCCACCCTTAGTTCTATAACATTTTTTTTACCTCATGGAACCTCCCACTCCTTAAAATAGATCTTGATGTCCTCATGGAACCCCACCCCAAAAGTAGTAAGATTGCACTCATTTATATTTTTATTCTAAAATTTATTGTATGATTATCTTATCTAACATATGTATACTTGTATATTTATATCACATATATAATCAAAATTCTTAATTTTTTACCTCTAATAAAGATGGAATTTCACATTTTCAATGGATAGTTTGTGAGCATGAGGCTTGGTTTTACATGCATAATAAATTAGGTATTTTTTAATCCCAATACCAACTGCCACCATCCTCATGTAGTTTGGCATACTTGGTGCAATTCATGGGAAGATTCTGACAAAGTATTTAAATGCCTTGATCATGCCATGATCTCCTCTCAATATTTATTTTTCGTTTGGAGGGGATAAAATTTTGCCAATTTTACCATTTCTTGATGTCACTTTGTCAGACCATTTTCCATTAAATTCAGAATTGAATGGCATAGTATTTTTTCACCTCATTTTCATTCTTAGTTTTTTCTCAATATGTCATTGTTGAGTCACCCTCCTACTCTGACCCGCATCTAGTAGATTTGGAATTTGGAACCCAGTCTTATCGAGACAATAGGTAGGATTTTATGATGGAATAATGCTATTCATCATACCACTAAATTACTCTAATTTTATGGGAGACAACTAGCCCACTTCCACCGACGGTCTTATGCTCTAACCACCAAGGAATTGTGTACTTCTACAGAGATTTTGGTAGCTCAAACTTTTTCTAAATAATTACAGTAAAAGGTTCCTATGCTTCATCATCAAAAGAAAATTGTTGATAATTATGTTGCTAGAGGTGCTCAAATAAAAGAACTTGTGCACTTGTTAAAATTTGGAGATCAAGCTAGCAAGGAGTTTTTCTCCTATCTACATCCTCAACATTCCTCCCCAAGAATTAAAAGGATTAAAGAAGGCAATTCATTTCTCATAGAACTTCCACATATTTTACAAGATTTTTTCAATCATTTTAAGAATCTTTTCACTGCTCAAGCACACCTTCACTTGCCAGTTAGTAGGCCTTACAAGAATTCCTTGTGGTTGTTCCTTCTCAATTGCTTGATTCATAAAAAGCCTTCTATGATCAATTACTAACCCTTGAAGATCTCATGGAAGTCACATTTTCCATGTCAGATGATAAATCACCAGGTTGGGATAGTTTTCCATGTGAATTTTATAAATCCATTTGTCCGTGTGTTAGTTTAAATCCCCATAATGTTTATGTAGAAGCATTTCAAACTAGCTCATTAGGGGAAAAAAATAATAAAGGAAATATAAAATTAATACCTAAAGTCAGTGATCTAGAATATATTTGTAATTGTTTCCCCATCACCTTGCTTAATGTCTCCTACAAAATCATTGTCAAGGCTCTTGCAATTAAAATTTTCCACCTTCTTCCCTAGATTGTGCGGCTTGAACAAACTGGTTTTATCCAATCAAGATTTATCCCAGATAACATTATAGTTGTATAAGATGGCATGGAGTGGGCTCTCAATTCAAACCAAAATGCCATTTTTCTCAAGATTTATTTTGCTAAAGTATATGACTGCATTGAATGGCCCTTCATCTTAGTAATGCTTAAATCTTTAGGATTTTTCCCTTGCTTTGTTCACTCTATTTAAATATTATTTGTAGATGTCTCTTCTTGTATCACCATTAATGGTCAAAAATCCTATACCTTTGGTCTGCATAGATCTATTCATCAAGGTTGTCCTCTAGCCCCTTCCTTGTATGTTCTCATTGCTAAAGGTTTTGGTTACTTGCTTGCCTCTATTATCTCACCAGGAAGCTTTAGGGGTATTTTTGTGCTAGAGTCAGCTTCCCAATAGGTTAATGGCCATTTTTTTGATGATTCTTTTCTCATCCTAAATAAATATTGTGAGGATATCTATAATGCACTTCAGTATTTAGACACTTTTTGTTTGGCCTCGGGCTCAGTCATGCAATGGCATAAAACCCTCTGCTACCATTAATGATTCTATCCAATGCTAGAATGGATCCTTCAGTATGATTGGAAATGGATTCAGCATGGAGAATTTTTCCGCAAACTGGGAATACCTTTTTCCTTTCATGGTTCAACACATGAGCTTTGAAATGTTGTGCTCTCCAAGATTGAGAAGAAGCTTTCCTATTGGTTAACTACACCTATTTCCTTGGTAGGAATATTTAAAATATGTTCCAAAGTCCTTGTAGCTACTCATGTTTATTATTCCTCATACTAGGATCCATCAAAGTCATCTTACAACAAACTTGAAAAGTTTCTACGTGATTTTATTTGGGCCTCTAACACAAAGAAACATGGATTTCATAGACTGGCTTGAGACTATTTTTGTCTTCCTAGAGACTCTAGAGGTTTCAGCCTCATTTCAACCCAGAAACAAGGTCTTGCCTCATGTTTCAAATTGGTGATTCAAGCAATATTAGGTGATGAGGCTTGTAAAATTCTCCTTCACCACTATATTTCATTTAGGTTTCCTTTACATTGTCCATATTGGAAGAGGATTGGATTTTAGACCCTTCTACTCATGAGGAAGCCAATGCAAATTCAGGGCTCTTTTGTTTCCAAAATCATTTGGTGCATCTAGGAAGTAGCCAAACCATGGCTTTGTTGGGATTGTGCTAGATTTTGTGATGGGTTATCTTTTAATCAACATAATTTGTTGTGGTATCCTTTGATTTAGTTTGAAGGCCTTTCTTTGTCTCATCTCTCGGGTATCCATGCTCTTCACTTTCACAAGTGAGGCATTCAGACCCTTGGAGACCTTTTTCTAAACCCATAATGTCTATATGCACTTGAGAGGATTTGAAAGTTCAATTTTGCTTGACTCACCAAGATTGTCAAACTTTTGATCTTGTAATCTCAACCTTTCCTATGGAATTATTGCATAAAATTGGTATTTCTCCCATTAGGCCTTGCTGAAAAGAATAGAGATGGTACCCACAGAAAACCTTTTCCTTATATCAACCTCATTAGGTATATTTGTGGCTCTCTCCCCATTTGCCTATGGTCATTGTGTTAAACCATCATTTGCATTTATAGTCCTCACACACAGCTTGGAGATTGAGGTTTGCTACTATTTGGTATGCTATTACAGAGCCCAAAATAGACCATTTTGTCTAGTGTATTTTTTCCAAGTCTTTCCTTTAGGGTCTCATCTCATCATTTGGGAATTCTAGACCCTCATTGTCCTTTTTGTGGCCAATTTGAATCCTTCCTCCATATTTTATGGTTCTTGAGAAGGGCACAATAATATTAGGTGAAGATTCATTACTTTTTTAGCCCCTTTAAACCAATTTTTTTTACTTTGCATACGGATCCCTTGAGTGATTCTCGTAGATTTCCTACTCCTTTTTTATAGCTTTGGCATACTTTCAAGATGGAAATTTTATTTTCTATTTGGAAAGATGAGAATGCACCTATGTTTTCACCTGTCCACATTGATACTTGATGCAAGGGCATTCTAGGGTGTTCGACAAATCTACATGGTGGTGTGTGGAAGTGATTATGTGTTACTTGATTTGTAGCTTTGATCAATGATCTCGGTCATTAAAGGGGCTCGATCATTGAAGGAACTTGGTAAACTCTGGCACTTGATGGAACTTGCGCTTGGTGATGCTTGTGGTGCTCGGTCAATGTACTTGCTCGATGATGCCTAGCATTCTTGGTTGTTTACTGGCACTCGGTAGTTCTGGCTTATCGACTAGATTTCCTGGAGATTTGGTTGGCCGACTTGGTGTATTTAATGTTGGTAGCTTGTGTTGTATTCTCCTATGTGGATCTAGAGGCCGACATGGAGATTTAATTATTTGTAAGGCTATTTGAGAGCCAACTGTTGTTGCATTTAATATTTGTTTGTAGTAGAAGCCAACTTGGATTAGGAGTTAATTGTTTCTTCCATCCAACTTATGGTTGAAGAAATGTATTTAAGAAGTGTTTGGGTAGTTGTTTAGGGTAAGAAGGTAGAGTCAATTGGAGTCAGTGAAGGACAAGGATATTAATTGGATCTTGTGAGATCTTGAAGATCAAATTGTTTGTCTGATATTTGTGATGGCAGAGCTAGTGGTTTGCATGCTTGGAGATAAGGAGATTTTTTGGTGGCTTGTGAGCTCAAGTTTAGATCTGTCTAAGTGTTTCCACTAGTTTTTGACGTGTTGACATGTTGCAGAGCTAGACTAGCTAGGAGTTTGTAGGATTGTTGTTGTAATTGGTAATATCTGGCCCTAACCTAGAAGGCCTTATAGTCAGGCATGTTGAATGAAAATTTTGTTTGATCATATTCTTGTTGTGTTATCTGCATTGCTAGTGTTTGGCTACAAGTTTGGATAGTCCTTTATTGGATCCTCTGACCTTGACTTCATCAAGTGGTATCAAAGAGAGTTTCTCTTATTGGGAGAAAATTTTGTGAAGAGATTGGGTGCGATCTAAGTTGCAGACCCATGTTACTGAACTTGTGAAACCATGGCCTAGTTTTTCATGCAAGGTGACAGGTTGCGATCTGACTTGCATGCAACTTGGAGGTTGTCACAAGGTGGTCGGTGTAGGGATTTTTGTAGAGGGTTTTTCATAGATCTTTGAGGATGCCTATGAGAAGATTGGACCCTAGGGAGATTGTGGATCTTTGTGATACTGTGGAGTCTAGGATTATAGAGAAGGTTAAAGCTATTTTAGATCTGAGATAGAATTGATGAAGAATGACATGATCACTGAGATTTTTGGGGCTATGGCTGGTGTACCTTGGAATGTGGGCACTAAAGATGGTTATGAGGAAGCTGTTGAAGACTTTGAAGCTGTTGGATCTAGTGGATATGATCAGAGGGATAGATCTAGTGAAGATAGAACTGGTTGGTTGTAGAGATCTGGATCTCAGTTGAAAACTAGTTACCAAATGGAAGTTTCTAACTTCTCTGGTACTTTGAAACCTGAGAACTTGATTGATTGGATTGGTTAGTTAGAAGACTTCTTTGAGCTTGAAGAAATTGAAGATCCTCTTAGAGTAAGATTGGCACAGACTAAATTGAAAGGACATGCTTCTCTTTGGTGGAAGGAATTGTAAAGAGATAGAGAAGATGAAGGTGAAATGAAGATCAATCGGTGGAGGTTGATGGTGACTAAGTTGAAAGCTAAGTTCATACCTACCGACTATGAACTTGACTAGTTTAATAAATTGCAAAATCTGAAGCATAAAGATTTGACTGTGGAATACTATACCAAGGAGTTATACAAACTTACTATTCGGTCTGGACACAGAGAACTTGGTAAGGAAAAGGTAGCTCGGTATGTGAATGGTTTGAGATTCAATATTCAAGATGAGCTTTGTATGCTCAAGATTGATTTGGTTGAAGATTCTTATCAGTATGCTCTGAAGGTAGAAGATAAGTTGAAGAGGAGACAACATGGTAATTCCTAAGGGAAGGAGAAGCTCGATCACTTGGTGAAATATAAACCTACTATTGAAGATGAACTGAAACCTATTGAACCAAAGAAGAAGACATGTAGGCTTATCTTTAAGGGTACTTGTTATAATTGTGGAGGACACCAGTCTTTTGAGTGCACATAGAAGAAGATTGGTGATCGGAGGAATGCGGTGGTGAATGAGAACATCCTGAATGAACCTAGGGCAGAATCTGAGAACTTTCTAGTTTGAAGAACATTGCTCAGTGCAAAGGTGGAACCTTGTCAGAGGAGTAATTTGTTTAGAACTCAGTGCAAGTCAGGAGGTAAACTTTGTGATGTGATTATGGATAGTGGTAGCACTGATAACCTTGTAGCTGAGGAGATGGTTTAGAAACTTGGTTTGAAGGGAGTGAGACATCCTTATCCTTATAGGATTGGTTGGTTACAAGATTTTCATGCTCTGGAAGTGAGGGAGCAATGTCTTGTTGATTTTCAAATTGGCCAGTATAAGGATCAAGTGTTGTGTGATATTGTGAACATGAGTAGTTTTCACATATTGCTCAATAGACCTTGGTAGTATGATTGCAAAGCTATGCATGATTGTGTCAAGAATGTATTTACTGTTGAGAAGAGTGACTAGAAATTTTCCCTAATGCCTTTGCTAGATACAACACTCGGTAGGAGAAACTTGAGCTTTGGTAGCTGAGATGAGTTGAGGGATTCTAAAAGGATTGATCAGTATGGAGAATAGACATGTGTGTTACCAAGGAAATACTTGAAAAGACAAAGGAAGTAGAAGTGGAAGAGTATGCAAGGTGAAGACTTGAAGGACTTGTATGTGAAGAACCATTTTGGGGTTTATGTGTTGAATCCTGGAAGATGTTCTTCCAGCCTATGAGAACATCTTTTCAAACCTGGGGTGTCTGATGCAGGGGCATTCTAGGGTGTTCGTAAAATCTACATGGTGGTGTGTGGAGGTTATTCTATGTTGATTGGTTTACATCTTTAACCAATGATCTCAGTCATTAAAGGGGCTCGGTCATTGAAGGAACTCGGTAAACTCTGGCACTTGGTGGAACTTGTGCTCGGCGATGCTTGTGGTGCTCAGTCGATGTACTTTCTCAGTGATGCCTAAAGTTCTCGGTTGTTTAGTGGTGCTTGGTAGTTATGGCTTATCGATTGGAGTTCTTGGAGATTTGGTTGGCTGACTTGGTGTATTTAATGTTGGTATCTTGTGTTGTATTCTCCTATGTGGATCTAGAGGTCAACATGGAGATTTAATTATTTGTAAGGCTATTTAAGAGTCGACTATTGTTGCATTTAATATTTGTTTATAGTAGAAGTCAACTTGGCTTAGGAGTTAATTGTTTCTTCCAATCGACTTGTGGTTGAAGAAATGTATAAGAAGTGTTTGGGTAGTTATTTAGGGTAAGCAGGTAGAGTCAGTCAAAGTCAGTGAAGGACAAGGATAGTAATTGGATCCTGCAAGATCTTGACGATCAAATTGTTTGTTTGATATTTTTGATAGCAGAGCTAGTGGTTTGCATGCTTGGAGACAAGGAGATTTCTTAGTGGCTTGTGAGCTCAAGTTTAGATCTACCTGAGTGTTTCCACCAGTTGTTAATGTTTTGCAGAGATGGACTAGCTAGGAGTTTGTAGAATTACTGTTGTAATTGATTGTATTTGGCCCTAACCTGGAAGGCCTTACAACCGAGCATGTTGAATGAAAATTCTATTTGAGCATATTCTCGTTATTTTATTATGTATTGTTGGTGTTTGGTTGCAAGTTTGGACAGTCCTTTATTGGATCCTCTGATCTTGACTACATCAATGCTTGTGTTTATATTTTTTCTAAAGCATATATCTACAATAATGTGATGTTACATATTCAATTACAAGTTGATAAGGTGGCTCTTGATGTGACCCACTTGCAAGATTTTTTGCAGCATTGAGGAAATGCCCCTTGTGCAGTTGCTAGGGTTTTACCAGATGGTTCTATTTCTAGTTGGCGTTCACCATCTCGTGGTCATTGCCATGGTCACATATTCTCTACTAGGCTTTCACACACAATGCACTCTCAGGATCCTTAGCATCATTCAAATGACCACCATGAACCTATCTGCAGGTGCTTAGGTACACCACCTCTTGGTGGTTCTACATTTGGATGGCCCTCTGCTAGTGATGCTCCTCTTGCTTCTTTAGGATGGCTTGGGTCAAGTAGAGATGTTATTTGTCCCTCCTCCTTTAAATGGTTTCCATGGCTTTCCTTGGAAATTTCTCCATGCGGGGAGGAGAAGGAAGAGGAAAAAGAAACTATTGATGGGTGGACTATTCTAGACCCTACTCTAGATCCCACAAATGGGTGGGGAGAGAAGGATGATCCAAAGCCTCCTCCTTTAGCTGAAACTACTTTAGTTGCCTATGAGTTCTCTATTTTTTGGCTTTGCCCAAATTTATCATGATTATTTTGGTTCCTATTTTCTAGGCTGGGCTCATTTGATACACTAGAGTGTATTTTTTTTCTCCCATATTATTTTTTATTGTTATATTTATGTTTATATATTAATATAATTTGATAAGCCTTTACATCAAAAAAAAAAACTTAAATTTTTACCATAAGATTTATTATTAATAATGCATTACTATATTAGTTATATTGTGAGCATAATAAATTATGTACATAATATTTCTAAGGAAACTATTAAATCCACAATCCTACTTAAATAAATAACTTATAGAAAGTCACTTTTGAATGTTAATAAATTGGAAACCTAAATATCTAAAGCATTCTGTTAAAACTAAATGTAAAACAAATAAATACCAATTAGTCAAAGTTAGAATAAATTAACACAGACACTACATCATCATTTTTTTTTATCATGGTAACTGTAGGTTTTGAAGGGGCCCCGAAACCCTTTAACAAAGCATAAAGTAGATAAGCATAAAAGAAATAAAAGACAAAAATCTTTCCCAAAAAGGGACAGAAACCAAGAGGGACATATCCCAGATAATACATTAAAGCACTAGCACGAAAAGTGCATGACACTATAACAAAAAAACTAGCAGCAAAACAGGGCAAAAGAACTCCCAACAGTAGGGTCACTTCATCATTTTGAGGAATTCCTCAAATTCCTCCATCTGATTCTGCATTTTCTTGATGGATTCCTTCATATTGAAAATATCTTTAGCCTAGGTCGCAGTCTTCTTTCTAGTACTGGATCTAGTCCTAGAGCCCGGACCAAGCAACTGTATATCATATTTCCCTTGATCTTCTTCTTTCATTTTATCAGTGTTATTCCCTTCCAATAGGGTATAGAGGGCTTTAAGATTATCAATAGTTGCATTCATGCCCGTGTTGGATAGGGTGATCATCTTCTTTACCATAGTATCATTATTGTTGATCTTGTCAGTAATCAGGCTTATCACAGTTTCAATAGCCTTGTTAATTTTCTCCTCCAACATGGTGGTATTAACAATTACCTTCTCAAAACCATCCTTACCTTTCTTGTACATTTCATCATCATTTTGCATTTTTTCAATGACTTCCTCCAGCGAAGCATTCCTAGCTTCCAAATTTTTGCATCTAGTTTGCAGCTCCTGGATATCATTTTGGATCCATTTGTCAATATTGTATCCATACATAGCTTTGTTTCTGGCCACCTGCAGCATGGTTATGTTGATGGTTCTCTTCACCTTGAAATCCCTATCCCACAGATCTTCCTCAAGGCTTCTTTGATTGTGGGTATCCCCTTCCATGTCAGCAGTGTTATCCTTTGGGCTTTTTTTTTTTGGGGGGGGGGGGGGGGAGGGGAAGAGCTAACCTCACATTCCTCGTCTTCATTATGGGCTTCCTTTTGAGAATCAAGAGTTTCTGTATTGACATGGATTTCCTCTTCCATAATCCTCAACTCCTCATTGATGATGTCTTCCTCTGTTGTATTAGCATTTATTTCCTTACAATCTTCATTTTCTTCATAGTTGATTACTTCATCATTGTACTTAACCTCCCGATTATCCACCTTATCCTCTTCATTTTTATAATCTTCAGCTTCCTCAAAGTTATCAGTATTTTCCTTAAGAATATTCTCAGCAGTCTCTGCCTTATCATCATCATTGTCATTATTGTTGGCCTCCAGAGTATCATTTGGGTTCTGTTGAAGATATTTTATATAAAATTTAAGCAATTTATTCATATAAAATTATGTGGCTCAAATGAATTTTATTTTTGGAAATTATCAATTGAGTTAGAATATGGTTTGGTTATAAATATTTAATACTAATATTTGAGTAAGTATATTTCTTATAAGAATTTTTTTGTCACAGAGATTTTGATTTTATTTAGTATTAAATTTTTTTCAATACATTTTTCTAATTTTATCATTTTATGTTCTCTCCTTATAAATTTTACTCCTTAAGATTAATTAACATTTTAATAAGATTTGAGCTTTACATTTTTCTCAATTTTTTAATTCAAATAGAAAAAAATTATGATAGTTAAAATTGAAATTAGAAAACTCATCCATTCTATATAATGTCTAACTTAGGACAACTTAAACTCATTTATTATCAAGTTTAATATGACATATAATGATTTTCTTAATATAAGTAACTCTCTCTTTTATTTTGTATGTATCTAACAAAATTCTTAAATTTTATTTTCTTGAACATATCTTTTTCTTTTCTACCATAGTAAAAAAATTACTTTCAAGTTTAAATGAACTTCTAAAAATACAATTGCATTTAAAAAAATCAAGTTTAGATATTTTTTAAATGTACTACCTAATCCACCCTAACATAGTTGACCTAGAAATTCATCCCATTAATAATCATATGAAGAGATAAGCTCACAAGCTCAAGCATTGACTTGTTTGAGAAGAGTAATTTTAATGTATCATTTATTCCACTAGGGATCTATCCTCAACCTAGTAGGTTTAAGTACACATTAGTCAACTAGGAAGAGGATTTGATGTATCCCTTACTACACTCAAGGTCTACCCTCAATTCCAAAAGGTGGTATAGGTACAATAACGACTTCTTAAGTAGTGAACATATCCAACTCGATGGATTCCAACTTCACTCTTATGCCACTAGTGACAATTGCATCCACTCAAGAAGAAGTAAATTCCAACATATAGCATAGTGTGACATTGGTGATTTAGTTGGTTATCTTGTTCTTAATATATGTATAACTTAGCATTGACCACACCTACATTATATGCGACTACCTACTAACCTTCTCAATACAATGGATAAATTTATATATCATTACCCACATAGTAGGGTAAATAGTTGCTCAACCATTCTCATATCATAAATAGGGTAGCCCTTGGAAATTATTTAACTCTAGGAACCAATTAAGTTCTTCCTAATCCCTTGTAGCATCCAAAGCATCAATCATTGGCATTACCTAGTTACTACTTTTATTACTCGTATATCCTAGAGTTTCATGCTTGGGTTATCTCTAGCCTAGAAGTTCAAGAACACTAACCATAGTAGTATCAAGAGTAAGGTAATCCAAGAACATAAATTTTCCTAAGAAAGTAGCCTAGGTGAATTGAAATTTTTTTTTGTTTAACCATTTAGCATCATAAGGATCAATTCACCTAGGCTACTTTCTTAGGAAAATTTTTCCTTAGATTGCATGGTTCACCTTGAACATACACTTAGATAGGGATTGATTTTCATCACTTTATAGCTTCAAGGAAGATATGTTATATTGGTAGATACATAGATAAATAGAATGGTTATGAAGGATGCTATAGCCTCCTCATGAAAGTCACTATTAGTGATTTCAATCAAGATCTTCACAATTGTTGCAAATCAGATAATTAATAGGTAACATTAAATAGACTAGTAAATAAGTTTCTATTAATTATGTGATTGCCTGAAACTAAGACAATGTGCTCTTAGATCACACAGGCTCATGGTATCCAACTGTATCATAAAGATGGTTATTAATGTTGGTTAATTTTTTCAAATATGATCAACCATAGCTAGGTTTTACTTTACTTTTATACAAGAAAATGAGCAAGTTGAGAATATATTATTTGATGGTTATCAACCCCACACTATCTTGTGTACTCTTCTAATTAAATTTAAAAAAATCATTGCCCAACCAAAGTTGTATCTTTTAAGAAACTATATTTTCTATAAATTTTTCACATATGATATTTTTGGTGTACAAATTAAGCTAACCAGATAACATCCTAAAACCATCTTACTTGTCTTAACCAATCCACAATTGCTTATGTTAAAAAAATATTTCTTAGTAATCATGGACTATGATCCACCCATTTCACCCATTCAAGGATTTTACACTGAAAGAAAGTAAAATTAATATTGTAATATATTATTGTATATAAGAGATAAGAAGAACATTTTTTTTTAATATGATCACATGCCTAATATAGGTATGATATAGTTAATCTATGTCAATTTCTAATTCATGATTATATACTACTTCTTATCCAAGGTTTTAGGATAGTTGGATTCTTGTGTTGAGATAGTTTCATGTCATATGAACAAATATACAACTATAATAGAGATTCATGACATGTTCAAACTCATGAAAAAATGTTTTCATTTTTTCCTTATGTTTCCATACTAAAGTTATTGGGAGAAAATTAAATTTGTGCTAGTTTTGTAGCCCTACTCATAACTCATCATTTCTTTATTTACTTTAGCCTCAAGCTAAAGTAAACCAACTTAAATTTAAACATTGAAGAATGGTAAATTAGTAACTACAAATTTATATGTGAAAAAATTAACAACACAATTAGATAATGACCAAAATGCAACACCTAGCATAGTAGGGAGGAAATGAGAAATGTCACCAAATTATCATGCCAAACCCTACATTGCACCTCTAAACAACCACTTTGATCCTCCTATACTCTTTCCTCTTAATTTTTCCTTTATTTCTCAAGTCTATAACTCATCACACCTACATACTTTCTCTATTTCCTTCATTTTTCTTCTCAAAATAAAACTTGAACCCCAAATTATGGGGGTCGTGGGCATTTTAAGGTGGCTCAAGTGTTGTTTTTCATGTTGTTGTGTTTTTATGCGACCTATAAAATTGATCCTTCCAAGGATAGATACACCAATCTTGATTAATGGCATGACCCCCTCTTCTCCCTAGGTTATCTCCTCATTAATGAGGGTTATCTCCTAGCATAGAAAGGGAAAACTTTGTCATGAATGCCCTATTTCTTCTCCCTTATTTTCCTAAACCTCATGACCTATATTTTCAATTTTTCTTTTCTTTTTTTTTTTGTTAACTCTCTTTCTTTTATTTTCATATTATTTTTCATTTAATTTTTTAATAATTTATTTGATTTTTTTTATTTTTAATATTATTTATTTTTAATTGCTTATTAAACTTAGTTCAAGTATAAACATATACAAAAGAGAATGATGTTTAATTAATCAATTGTTGAGGGTATCATGATGATACAAGGAGGCGACTTCCATTCAATAGGTAAATTTCTCAATCAAGTGATTTATTTAGAGTGATTCAATTTCCTAATTTCATGACTAGATTACAATCAAGTTTCATTTTTTTGTATCCTAGGAACCTAGAATACCCATTCAATACTTATATACACAAATGTCACTACTTGGTTACTTTGAAAAATACAACATATATGTCTATATATATACAATCATGTCATAATTAAAAATAAGACAATTAAATCCATACATTTTAATTGATTAACAATAGCATCAAGCATTTTCAGGGATAAGGAGTCCAATTGGGATAGTATTTTTCACAAGATTAAGAGTGCCCTAGTGGAAAACTTGGGGTTGATTAAGAACTATCAAGACCCGAAGAATGAGTGGGAGGACAAAGTTTATAAGAGGTGGAAGCTTAAAGGAAGGAAGGTTCTAAACATCCAAAGAAATCTGTGGGAAGAGGCTAGGTGGGATTGTCCTCCTAATGGATGGGTCAAAATCAACTTTGATGGTGCCTCGAAAGGCAACTCCAGAATTGCTGGCTGTGGAATGGTTATTAGAGATGAGTTTGGGAACTGCAAAGGGGCTATGACAATTCCTATAGGTTTCAACACTAATCAGGTGGCGGAAGCTAATGCTGCTCTCTATGGGCTGTTACTAGCCAAAAAGAAGAACTATACTAAAATATGGATTGAAGGGGATTCCCTAAGTATTGTAAATTGTTTGAAGAATTCCATGACCCCTTCATGGACCATAGACAATGTTATAAGCAAGGCTAAAAACATTATTGAGACCTTTGAAAAATGCACGGTAACCCATGTTTTCAGGGAGGCAAATTTGGTGGCTGACTGGGCAGCGAACATGGCTTGTAAAAGCCAAGTGGAAATTGAATGGAGTGATGGTTCGGACATCCCTTGTGATGGATCATCATTAATTAACAAGGAGAGGATGAGGAGTAAGCAACACACTTTGAATGAAGAAATCATTAATGAGTATTGAGTACAATAATCTGTGTGACCATCATGAAGGACAATGGCCTGATTCTGAGATCATTATTGGGGTCCTTTGGCATGATTTGTGGGTTGTGCATAACATTGATAGTGTTTATTATAGTTCAAAGGCTAAGTTGTAGAGAGTGGGGATTCATCTAGACAAGAACTTTTTGCTTTCTTACATAGCCATGGGAGGCAGGAAAAGGAGATGCGAGCTGGCAGACTGTAGTGACTAGAAACAGAACAAGGAAATTTGGAAAATTGTCAAAGATGGGGGGCTGGCAAATTTTTTGGAGAGATTGCATGGAGGGAAAGTTGCGGTGACCAGAAATTTCATCAAAACATGGAATAAGGGGAGTGTTCTGGTTGGCACACAAAGTATGGAGGTGACTGAGGAAGTGATTGTTGAAGCTATGCGCTTGCTGACTGAGGGCATCAACTTCTACAAGGACAGAAAGATTTTAGACAAAGTGTTGGAGGCTTTTGCACCCATGAAGCAGGAGAGAAACTGTATGGTTAAGGTGGACAATTTGTACTTTAACCCTAAGTTCATTTCCAGGCCCTGGCACCTTGTTTTATTTGTTATTATAGGCTACATTACCCTAGATGGTCGGTATACTAAAATCTACAACCACCATCTTACCTTTTCTGAACCACTTTAGGCACGGGGTTAAGATTAATTTCCCTTTTTACTTGCTGAGTTCTCTAAATGTGTCCCTCCACTGGCAAAGGGATCTAGAGGGTGATCATGCTTGCCATGAAGGGCTAATGGTCCTCATATTTGAGGTGTTGAAGTTGAAGAAAGTGGAAAGAACCCGGCTTAACAGGAAAGCCCTGGAGGACTATGACACTGATGGGAAAGACACTGAGGAGCCTTTTATGGAGGAGATGGAAGATGAAGAGGAGGATTCTAAGGATTACCAGGAGGTCAACCCTAAGGAATACAAAAAGAAAAGGAAGATGGAGGATTCTACTACGGACATGGAAGTTGAGGAAGATGAGAGAAGGGAGGTGAGTTCCAAGAAGCAGGGGAAAAAGAGACTGCAACCTATTGGCAATCGTACCAGAACAAAAACCAGGAAGAAGAAGGTTGTGAAAAGGGTTTTTCATATCCTCTGATGAGGTTTCTTCTTCCCAAGGAAAGAGTGATTAGGAAAACCGTATGGATAACAACCCTGCTATGGAGGAAAGTGGGGGTACTGGTAAAGATGTCTGGGTTGAGAAAAACTCCTACAAGAGGTTGCACAAGAGGTGACTAATATAGAGAAAGATGGGTGTGAGAAGGACAAGGCCAACTTGGAGAAGGAGAAGGTGGAGAATCCTACGGAGAACTTGGAGGAAGAGAATGGGGGGTCCCTGAGATTAATGAGGGGAGGAACAAGGATTTTGAGAATTTGGGATGCTTGGCCTTCTTATCTACCCTTAACATTATGAAAAATGATATCACTGTGATGAAGACCAACATCCACCAGCTACAAAAAGAGATGGGGGTTCTTAAAAGGATGAACTTGAGGGAGAAGACCATGGGCCAGACAATTGATGAGCTCACTGACATTGTCACTAGAGCTGAGAATGTTGCTTCCTTCAATGACAGACTCACTGCCCTGGAGGAGAAGATTCAAAGCAGTAATGTTATAACCAGGAAAGTTGAGACTATGGAGAGGAGAATTGACAAGCTGGAGAAGACTGTGGGGAATATTGCAAAATAGAGCTTTGCTATCCTCAAGGCTTCTAATGAGCATGTGAAGATCCTGGTTGACAAGTTTGATAGTGGGAAAGGGAACCAAGAGATCATAGAGACTAAAGAGGATCAAGGGCCCAGAAAGCGCACGAGATCTAGGTTCAAGAAGATGGAGGATGACAACAATAATGACATGGAAGATCTAAAGTTATCTACTGCAAACATGTAGATTCTTGCTGACCAGGCTACAGAACTGATGAAATGTGTTTAGATAACATCTTGTTGTCTTGCTTTCCTTTTTTTTGTCCTTTGTCTTTTGGTTGTTCTTTATGTTTAAGGACTCGGTTGTGTTGTGTTTTTTGGTGCTGATGCACTTGCCCTCTTGGAGCTTAAATGTTTTGTCTTTTATCCTTATGTAAAATGTTTCGGGGTCCTTTCAAAACCTATTTTTACGTAATCAAAACAATAGCATCAAGCATAAATTAATATGTCAAGTTCACCTCATTATTAATTAAATCCCTACAAACATCCAAAATTAATAGATTCAATCATAGTCTTAATCTTAAGGCTTCATCTTCATCCAAATTACATTGGGTTGATAGGAAATTAACACAAAATAAAGCATAAGGTTTATAGCAATATGACATCCTTTCCCCCTTAGGGATAAACCATTCTAACTTATTCAAATAAGTAAAGATAATTTTGTTTAATTATTTCATCATCTTTATGAGTGCCTTCATGCTCTCATATTGTTCAGGAGGGATCTTAACCTGTTGTATAGTACAATCAAGCATAGTGTGATATTATATGCCTATCCAAAATTTTAAGTGGATTTATTTTTCCTCCTCTTCCTACAGTGCCTACCAATTAACTACATTGGTTGGGTCAAGTACAAATTTCTTAAGCTAGGACATATGAAATCCATTACTTATTTGAGAGAGATATGGGGGAAGAGAAAGTTGGTAAGCCACGTGGATAATATTCTTATATATAATGGTACAATGAATTAGAGGTGCAATTTGGCAATATTTCCAAATTTTATTAAAATATTTCAATTTTTAAAATTAAAGATCTTTTAAACTTGTCAAATTTTCATAGTCCATGATGTGTGTGTGTGATTCAACTGCATAAGATTATTGCATCACCTTGTCGTCCACTTTAAATTATTTTGGACTTCTCTTTGCATCTACATAGATCTTTTTGGTGATCTAATAATTGCTTTAATATTTTTTTTGATAATATTTACATATTGATTACACTCATGAAGAATCTCAAGCCCTATTTGGATTTGATTGTCCAATCCATCATATCCAATTAGTGTTGTGTGTCTCCTACCATAAAGTGTCTCAAAGGCACAATTTCAATTTATGCTTGTTATGATTTATTGTATTTGGTCCATTACATACATTTGAAACATAGAGTTCATTATTTTCTTAATTATTTCAATTTTTCCATGTTTTTTACATGTTAAGCTATGTTGAAATTAAGTTTATTATCCAAATCTATCATTAAAGTATACCAAAATTGAGAGGTGAATATTGTATCCCTATTAAATATGATTATCTCTAGATCCCTATGCAATCTAACTACCTCCTTATGGAAAAAAATATATAGCTTGAGAATATTCTTAATATTGTTGAGTATAAAATGTGCCACCTTAATCAGTTAATCAACTAATGCTAGGATACTATTATGCTTAAGGAAGGTTTTAGGAAACCCACCACAAATTTTATCAAAATTACTAATCATTTGTGTTGTGGCACCTCATGTGAGTACAATGCCTAGGGTGCTAGATGATATCATTTTTCCTTAACATACTGATATTTTAAGCACTTTTCTACAACTTTGCCACTTTCTTCATTTTTTGGTCAAAATAGAATAATCTTAAATCTAAATACATATTATTAACCATTAGATGGCCCTGATATGGAGCATTATGGATTTCCTTTAGGATTATTATTTTTAATCCCCTTTCATAAATCACTATAATTCAACCTTGGTATTGAAGGATATTGTCATCCTTTAGAGAATATTCTATATGGATCATTGCTTGCTCCAAATTTGACTTTGTTTGTTGGAAAAAAATTAATTCATTCCTTGAGTTGTTTTAACTGTATCTAATAGGTTTCTCCTTGTGTTATGGTTTCTTAAGTAGGCTTATGACTCAACGCATTTTCTACTCAGTTTTCCTTTCCTTTACATATGATATGTTAATATAATTGTCTATATAATTTTTTAGAAATTTTCTACCTTAAATCAACAAAACCCGAACCATATGTTTATCTAATTCATTTGCCTATAATTTTCTCCAAAAGAATCCTAGGGTTTAATCAAGAATTTCTCCACAAAAATCAAATCCAATAACCTTTTCTTTTCAATTTCACAAACAAGGCAATAACCATAATACAACACACCAAAATCATCAACCAAATCTAGCAAACACAGTGAAGATAATCTTTTCAAAAGGAAATATTTACAAGAGTTCTCAAACCCTACCTTAATCCACAAATTGATATGCAACAATGAAGACAAATTCCAAACTTTGAAAATCTCAAGCTTTCAATAAATTCCTTAACTTCACAATCCATACCAAAACCTATAATCAGAAACCTATGTGCTAAAATGACCAAAAGGAACTTTAACAAAGAAAACATAGAAATCAAAGTTGAAAACATGCAACTCCAAACAACAAAATAAAACTCAACTTCAACCTTGTTTTTATCAAACCTTTTGCATTCAAAAGTGCATGATAATTATAATTAATAATAATATACAACTTAAATTAAATAACACTTAACTCCTTTTTACATTTTAAATTACATAATTTATATTTTAATTAAATTAAAATTCCTAGCAAATTCAAAATATGCAACTTGATAATAAATATCATTTTTATATTTAATTATGCATTTAATTTCAATTTAGATTTAATATTTAATTAAATCCCCAATTTTTATAATTAGACTTTTTAATTAATTCTCTTTAATAAACATAGGTATTTAATTCATTCTCATTAATTAAATATCCATATATTTAATATTCCAATATTTTATAAGGTATAATTATTTAATCTCGTGATTAAATCCTTAATCCAATTTAATACAAAAAAAAACATCATCAAACTACATAATATGCAACAAGAAGTGAAATTGACCAAATCAAATTGAAACAATCAAGCCTAAAGGAAGGGCCCATGAATTCACGTCACCTTGATGAATTTGGATAGGTGTAAAATCATATACTTGTCCATTATTTTAAGACAATGGATTAGGTTGGGATTTGGAGCTTTATGTTATCTCCCTTCTCTTAGCATTGAGATATTGCAATACGGAACACTCATCCTAACAATTCAAAGAAGTCGATGTCTGGTACCTGAAAACCTATCATCAGAAAGAGGAACATGTGCATGCATATGATATACAGGTAATGGTAGGAATTGGTCAATCATGTGGATCTCATAAGAAAGTAACTACGTCTTCATCCCTCGCCATATCAAGTACATCAAAGAGAAAAGTAAAACATACATATAATCCATGTGAATACAGATATAGGGTCAATATGTTAGTAAATCCATAAATACAAATGACATCATAACACATAGATAATCATTATAAAAATAACCATAATCATCTAGCTATGAAAACATGATATCACACAATTAACCAATGACTCATAAAATATCAAATCACAAGTAATTTCATACATCAATATCCTCAAGTATTATTGAATAACCAATACACATATGAAAGTGTCCTAAAAGAGTTTGGCAATAAAAATGAAAAAGAAAACTAGGGTGAGTATTACATTCCTCATCATTACTACAACTATATAATGTTCACAATAGTGTAGGTCGCTAAAAGGTCAAGGCTAACCAATCCTACTGCTTCACTCTGCCCAGATTGATATACTTTGGTGCTTGTTGTATTCTTTCTCTATAGTTGAAAAGGGAATGGGTTTCTGATTTCTTGAGTTCCATAAGCAAATGGAAATATTTGGAAATTTTAAATGTGCATAGGACCCAAATTGAAACATTGGGGGATATCTTGAGAAAAAAGAAAATCTCTTTATTAAATGGAGATGGCACTGTGAGATGGTTTTGTTTGTTCTCTTGGGAATATAAGGTTAAATTAGGCAACAAAGCAAAGGAAGTTACCATGACATATCAAGATTAGCCAAGTATACTACTATGGAGAAACCTTGTGATGCCCAAAGATGACATCCTTACATTGATGACAATTCAACGGAGGATCCTAACCTAAGATAGATTGAGAAAGATTGGAAATCGAGGGATAAAGAGATTTGTTTTATGAAAAGGATAGAAATAAACCATAAACCACCTTCTCCTCTTTTATCCATATTTAGAAACTCACAAAAAATACTTTCGGGTAAAACATGGCTTCTAGCGCACCTTCCCACATGAGCTTTTGGCTTGGTTTACAATGTGGCCAAGTAAATTCAAGAAGAAATTGTTTGATAGCCTATATTGTCCTAAAACATTAGCACCCATAATTGGATTCTTAGTTAGGCCCCATTTTGTATATTTTGAGTTTTCATGTCTGTTGTACTTGATTCGGCTACCTATTTCCCCCTGATCTGGCATCTTCCCCATATTCCTACCTTCCCATGTTTATATTTGTGCTTTCTCCACCAAACAAAATGCCTAGGACTTTTTGTTCCTTGAGAATTGGGCAAAATTTTGAACCAAATCCCCATTGTAATTGTTCAGGGGGAAAATGGCATCAATGAGTCTAACAATGTAAACTAGGTGTACTAGATTTAACACTTTCTCCCTTGGCCATTCAATACAAGAGAAAGAGGGGCTTCCAAGCATAACTCTTGGAATAACCTAGATTTTGCAAGGTCCCAAAATGATGAAGGGTGCCAATACCAAGACAAATTTACCTCAAGGAAGTACACTAGCAAGGCCCCTTTCATGCAATGTTATAATTGATAAAAGGATAAGTGAATGCATGTGTGAAATTGAACTTATTGAGATAAACAAAGTGGATCTAAATGCAAGATATAAGGATTTAGCCCAAATGAGACATAAAAATAGACCTATATTAAAAAATGAAATAAGGGCTAGGATAATTACCTCAAAATGTGTGATGTAATGTTCTTTTCTACTTTGAAAACTATTATTTTTGACCTGTAGCTGAATTTCTAACTGCAGATCTGCGATCGTGGCTGAAAACCCAAAAAATGTTGAAAATTTCAGGTTGTCGAGAACAGGTTGACCATGTCACCATGTTCCAGAATAGGTTGACAAAGTCACCATGTTAATGGGGCACTTTACTGAAGTTGATCTAAGCTTTTCTAGTGGCTCTCGGTCTGTAACTTCCAGATCTATAACTGTCCAGCTAATAACCTGCAAATTTGTGACAAAATGTGTGTGTGGGTGGCTATAAAGGGGTTTGCCTTAGTCAACCCCCTATTATGGTATTTTTCACCTCCATGAATAGTTGTTAATAAAGATTTTGTGTTTGTATGTAGTGTTCGTGAATCCTAGATTGTAGATCTAGAATGTAAAAGAGCTGGAAATGCTAAGTATCTACTCTATAAGTGAAACCCTAGCATGTATATTTATTTGTAAGTGTAAATGTGAAAGATATAGAAATTCAAAGATAAGATATGAGAATAGCATAGAAATCATACCAAGCCCCCAAGGATAAAGTACTCAAACCATCTTCATGATCCCCTTGCATCTCCATAATTTCATGTAGTTGCTTGAATGCTTGAATTGTTGATGAAGTCCTCACTTTGCAATGAAAGAATAAGATCTAGCCCTTAGCTTCCACCTTAAAATTTCTCTGTCAAATTGGGGTGTCCACACATGCTTTCACCTTTCTTCCATCATCCATCATGAGGAAAAATGAGGCTTTGGATGTCATTTTATAGTGAATTTACAAAATTACCCCCGCGGGAGCTGACTGCAATGAGCACGAATTACCGAAACTTTACAAATAGGTCTGGGCCCAACAAACCCCAACCACCTAAGAATAGGTCAACTTAGTCAACCTATTTTGGAATGGGTCAACCTAGTCAACCTATTCTAGAATGGGTCAACCTAGTCAACCTATTATGGAATGGGTCGATCTAGTCGGCCTATTCCCTGAGGTATCAGTATCTCAGGCTCATAACCCAGCTTCCAGATCTGTTAGGATTCTAGGTGTAATGTGTATCATGGATTGATAATCTAAAGCTATATTTGGGGAAAATGGGGCCTATAAAGAGGAGGCTACATAGAAATTAGATCCTACCTCATCCTATGAGAAAAAAATAGGGAAATCTAGGAGGAAGTGTTAGGTCCTACCTCAATTTCGCCTAGGAGAGAGAGAGAGGGTGTGTGCTCAAAGTATAATTGTGCAATGAAAAACATACTAAAGAGGAGCTAAAATTTCATAAATTTAAGTGCGCCCAATTTAAGATAGTACATTTATCCCCCAATTAGTGATATATGACACTACGTGCATATGCAAGCTAAAGTAAGAAAAGCATATATAGCTGGAAAAAAAAAGGATATGGCTAAGTCCTTACACATAATTCCTACAAGAAAACATTTGTAACCACACCCTTCAAAACCATAGGTTAGTGATAATAAAAAAACACCTAGGTCTTACTAGAGAAATCTGATGAAGTTCACAGGTAGCTATATGCCCCCCTATTTTGGCTTGCTTATTTAGAAAAAGGTGAAATAGGGCATCATGTTTACCATAGTGAACTAAATAAGAGAGGTGAAGACAAGTAACCTTCAAATCCATTTAAGATGACCCCTAAATGTTTTCAAAGGCACTTGGACAACAGGGTATATGAATCATGATTCTAACTCTTGTAATGGCGTGCTAATTAAATCTACCAATCTCAAGATATGATCGAAAGAGTGACAGAATAAGCTAACATCTTAAACCAAAATTAGAAATTAATGTAATTAGTATCACATATAAAGAAAAGTTACCTTTGTACAAGCTCATTTGGAACAATTATTGGAAGGTGAACAAGAAGAAAAGACAAGATGTCGAGGAAAGAGGAACTATCACTGATGCAGATGGAGCTGTTATGACTAGAAGTGGCAGAGGGAATATAGCTAGAGGAGGTATGTCTCAATGCCTGTTTCCTATTTCCATCCATTTTCCTTCTATTTTGTTTCTTTCTATATATGTAGGAAGTTGTTCTACATGTTGTAGGAAGTTGTTTTTGCTTACTAGGTTAAGAAGGTTGACCTATTCCTTGGAATTCGACCTGTTCCTAGGAGGTTAACATGTTCCTCTAGGATAAATTCA